>JASDQU010436836.1:6952-22012 GCA_032191745.1 Picea mariana
CCTTGGAACTTGCATGCCTCAATGGCAGGTTTCCTCGCTTTCGACAGTGGGTTTTCATTATTGACCCCTGATCGGGAGATTCCGTCGAGTGTTTGATTTCAGTCCACAAATTCACACCCGTTGGATTGTACTAGTGTACCTTGGGAGTCAATGACATTAATGGTTATTTCCCTGTCACTTGTTAACGATATTATTTAATGACTGACAATCAAGTGGTTTCTACCATGTTTGATTTCAACACATATATTCGCATGGTTAGATTCGTACTATAGAGTGGTGGAGATGAAGACCTTGGATCTTTTCTGAAAGATTTAGGTTGCATTGGAGTATATTTAGATTGTATTGTTGCATAGATCCACAATGTATGTCTCGTGGCTATGTTCAAATTTGAATCTTTAACACATAGATCCACAATGCATTTTTGGTGGCTATGTTCATATTTGAGTCATATTGGCATAGATCCACAGTGTATGTTTGGTGGCCATGACCTGTCTTACTTAAAATGGATGCTTTGAGTCATTTCTATTCTGAGTATGTTGGCATTTATGATTTGATTCATTTGTATTCTGAGTATGGGAATGCCTACCTCAGTGATGAGATATTATTGTACTATATTTCCTTGTTTGTTGGTAGGTTTCCGACCGAAGTGTTCCTTGTTCCCAACACACACTCAACAAAGTATTTCAGCTATCACTTTTTTCTAACTTCATACTTTGGGGGGCTTACTGTTACACATTATTTTCGTCACCCCTATGACCGTTAATGATGCACACCTATCCTTTTTCTTTAGAAGGATCAATGGCCTTAATCCCTGAAGAAGAATGAAGACACATTTTCCCAGAGAAATGAAATTGTCTTTTCCTTTGTGAAAAACCTTATAAAGAAGGATTGTCGCACCTTGCTCAATGTCAAAGGTGTGACGATCTAGGATCGATGCATGTTGCACCACAGTGGCCTGCAACATCGCCGTATTCCTCTCAGTGTTAAGGGTGCAACGATTGCTCGTACGAAGAAAAAGAGAATATTCTTGATGCTTCTAGAACAAAAGCTTCGAGGGTGAGTTGGCCTCCGATCGGTTTGGATCCAACTCGCATCCCTGATCTCATGGGATCATCCTAACCTCTTCACCCTATCCTTTTCATCTTATAAAAGGAGGGGAGTTCTCATGGGGAAAGTTATCTAGCTTGGAATTAATCTTTTTTGTGTCAGCTTGGAGAATATCTTTTGAGAAGGGATTATGATAGGATTATGATTTATGTTGTCAAGATAGATTGTTAGTATCTTCAAACTTATAGTCTCAGAACTCATTGGAGAATAAGTGTGTGGGAAGCAAGGAACTATTGGAAGGAACCTGACAACATCAAGGAATCCGATTATATCTTTCTTCTACACTATTTAATACAGATATACCGTTTCTTTCCTATATGAACATTATTTGTCCATATTGTATGATTCCTTGATCACATACATAGTTTCATATCAAATAGACTATGTTATTCTTGTCTTCGTTGGCTTGTGTTTCTTTGTAGATACTTCTCCATAAGCCTTATGACGGAGCTAGGATCACATTGGCGAGGTCAGGTCTACAACATTTAAAAGGTATGTTTTGGATCCTCTTCTTATTTGATATCTGAAATATAAGGAAAGTTCAGTGTATTGTTTGTTTTGTTCTAGTTTCAGGGTGAAACTAGGGAGATTAGTTTATGTGTGGACTTACCAATTCATCCTGAAACACCTACAATACATAAGGATGCAAATGAACATTGTCAGACCTGTGATATCTGTCAAAGGGTGGGGAAACCATCTAGAAGGGATGAAATGCCACTTATGCCCCAAGTAACTTTACAAGTTTTTGATAAATGGGTTGTGGATTTCATTGGACTGATTAATCCAACAACAAGGAGGTTAGGATCCAAATACATCATCATCGTGACAAAATATTTAACCAGATGGGCATAAGCAACCCTAGTGAATGATTGTAGTGTAGAAACTGCAACACAGTTTCTCTTTGAGAACGTGGTGACTAAATTTGGATGTCCTAGAATTTTGTTGAGTGATCAGGGAACTCATTTTATTAACAGTACAATTAGGGCTATGGCAAAATAATTCAAGATATATCATCAAAAGAGAACGCCTTACCATCCCCAAGAAAATGGTACAGTAGAATCTTTTAAAAATATTCTAGATAATGCATTGACAAAGATTTTCAATGTGAATAGGGATGATTGGGATTTGAAGGTATCAACAATGTTATGGGCTTACATGACTACATGCAAGAACCTTATAGTACATACACCATTCAGACTGGTATATGTGAAGGAAGTAGTGGTTCCACTGGATTATTTAATACCTAGTTTGTGCATTGCAACAATTACCAACATGGCAGAAGAAAGTTCTACACAGGAAAGATTGGATCAGTTGATAGAGCTGGAAGAAGACAAAATTTTAGCAGGCTTTCACCATGAAGTATAGAAAGCAAAGGACAAAGCTTGGCATGACAGACACATAAATAAGAAAAGATTTAAGGAAGGAGATCTAGTTCTTCTCTATGACAACAGGTATTTACAATACCCTCGGAAGTTCAAGATGCACTGGTTAGGGCCTTATCAGGTAGAGGCCATCACAAATGGAGGTGTTGTGCAACTGAAAGATATTGCAGGACAAAATATTAGAGGACTAGTGAATGACAATCGACTGAAACTATATCAAGACAGTCGACCTAACAACCTGAGGTGAAAACAAAGAGAGAAGGTATGACTGTACATATTGTATATAGTAGATGTTAGAAGAGAAAGACAAAAATCCATAAAAATAAGAAAGGTAACAAAAAGACAAAAAAATATGAGAGCATTAGAGGTTTTGATGTAATAGAATTACTAGCATTAACAAGTGTGCCACATAAAAACAAGTATTGAAAACACTGCACACGGGAAAATAGTTGACATGTATGAAAGTGGAGCACGTAGGAAAAAGTGAAAAAGTGAAAACTTTCAGTGCAAAACAACTGTCATTTTGTTGTCCCTCTATAAAGTCGAAAAAGGGGGGAAATGTGGTAATTTGCATTTTTTCACTAAGGAGACAAACAAAGAGTGAGAGTGGAGCACGAGAGAGTGCGAAGTGATAAAAGAAAGTGGATATTTGTGGTCAACAATTCAAATTTGAGCAGGATGTCGCCACCCAGAGTTGGAGCGCTGAGTAGGGTCGAGCGAACAGCGAGAAGTAGTGCTCAGGTGAAACAAACATGGATGGAATAGATGCCCACAGTCGTGGATGTGGATGATATTAACACGGAGAATTATGAGACACACAACATGCAGGTCGAGGAAGAAGGGAACCCAACACAAGAGAACGTAGAGAGGACATAATCTGACGCATCCAGAGGAAAAGGGCCACAATAGGGCGAACAAGCCGCAAATTCAGGGCACCGGGGCCTAGAGACAGAATCAGGGCATGAAATAGAGCACCTAGGCATACCAGAGGTCGGGGTGTCATCCCTGCAAGGGAAGAATAAGGCGCGAGCTAAGAGCAGTGCGCAAGGAATATTGCGCACACACACAAAATTGACAATCGTAATGCCAAAGATCCCCGAGGGAGTGAAGGCCGAGTATGAGATGGTGGGAGGAGTAGATACCATCAAGTACTTTGACCATGACATAGCTGACGCAGTCAAATTCCTAGATTTGGCGCCACAAAGCTATTTGGAGAGCAAGGGAGAGGGCCCATTAGGTGTGCTGCTGTTGGAACCTGCACAATGGATCCTGGGGCTCTATAACACAGGAATAATGAATTTTTTGGATATACTGCACTGTGGGCATGGTAAACACATCAATGGATGTGTGAAGCAACTCCTAGCAAGGGTGCATGGAGGAATTCTATGGATGGATAAGCCAATGCCTATCAATGTCGATTTGATCGCAACAATCATGGGGCTACCCACACATGGGGAGAATCCAAAGCAATACTTAGAAGAAAAAACAAAAGAAGAATCCATCTCCGACAAAATCAAGGCAAAGTATGGCGCGAAGAGAGGTACAAGGGAATTAGGATCAGTGATATTAACGATCCTGCGACGAGGTTTGTGATAAGGCTATTAGGTTGCAAGTTAATGTGCAAGTGCAGAAAGGAGGAAGTACTAGCAAGAGTGGTAGCAGCTGCAACGCAATGCACGAAGGGGAGCTTGATGAGATGGTATCCTTATCTACTGAATTCTTTCTTGGAGGATTGCAAGGACACACATGATTGGGGTTCTGAGTTCCACTACTCGTGGTTACTCACCCTCATTGCATTGGTAGGATGGAAAGAACCAACATACAATCTGTTGGTTCTTACCATCCTAAGAATCAAATAGACTCTATTATTCTTGTCTTCGTTGGCTTGTGTTTCTTTGTAGATACTTCTCCATAAGCCTTACGATGGATCTAGGATCACATTGGCGAGGTCAAGTCTACAACATTTAAAAGGTATGTTTTGGATCCTCTTCTTATTTGATATATGAAATATAAGGAAAGTTCAATGTACTGTTTTTTTTGTTCTAGTTTCAGGGTGAAACTAGGGAGATTAGTTTATGTGTGGATTTACCGATTCATCCTGAAACAACTACAGTACATAAGAACACAAAGGAATACTGTCAGACCTGTGATGTCTGTCAGAGGGTGGGGAAACCATCCAGAAGGGATGAAATGCCACTTATGCCCCAAGTAACTTTACAAATTTTTGATAAATGGGTTGTGGATTTCATTGGATTGATTAATCCAACAACAAGGAGGTTAGGAGCCAAATACATCATCATTGCGACAAAATATTTAACCAAATGGGCAGAAGCAACCCTAGTGAAGGATTGCAGCGCAGAAACTGCAACACCATTTCTCTTTGAGAATGTGGTGACCAGATTTGGATGTTCTAGAATTTTGTTGAGTGATCAGGGAACTCATTTTATTAACAGTACAATAAGATCTATGACAAAATAATTCAAGATATATCATCAGAAGAGCACACCTTACCATCCCCAGGAAAATGGTACAGTGGAAGCTTTTAAAAAGATTCTAGATAATGCATTGATAAAGATTTTCAATGTGAATAGGGATGATTGGGATTTGAAGGTATCAACAGTGTTCTGGGATTACAGGACTACATGCAAGAAGCTTATAGGATAGACACCATTCAGACTGGTGTATGTGAAGGAAGCAATGGTTCCATTGGATTATTTAATACCTAGTCTGCGCATTGCAACAATTACCAACATGACAAAATAAGGTTCTACGTAGGAAAGATTGGATCAGTTGATGGAGCTGGAAGAAGACAAAATTTTAGCAGGCTTTCACCAGGAAGTATAGAAAGCAAAGGACAAATCTTGGCATGATAGGCACATAAATAAGAAAATATTTAAGGAAGGAGATCTAGTTCTCCTCTACGACAACATGTATTTACAATACCCTGGGAAGTTCAAGATGCACTGGTTAGGGCCTTATCAGGTAGAGGCCATCACAAATGGAGGTGTTGTGCAATTGAAAGATATTGCAGGAAAGAATCTCAGAGGACTAGTGAATGACAGTCGACTGAAACTGTATCAATACATTCGACCTAACAACCTGAGGTGAAAACAGAGAGAGAAGGTATGACTGTACATATTGTATATAGTAGATGTTAGAAGAGAAAGACAAAAATCCATAAAAATAAGAAAGGTAACAAAAAGAAAACAAAATATGAGAGCATCAGAGGTTTTGATGTAATAGAATTACTAGCATTAACAAGTGCGCCACAGAAAAACAAGTATTGAAAACACTACGTGTGGGAAAATAGTTGACGGGTATGAAAGCTGAGCGCGTAGGAAAAAGTGAAAAAGTGAAAACTTTCAGTGCAAAACAATTGTCATTTCGTCGTTCCTCTATAAAGTCAAAAATGTGGGGAAATGTGGTAATTTGCATTTTTTCACTAAGGAGACAAACAAAGAGTGACAGTTGAGCACGAGAGAGTGCGAAGTGATAAAAGCAAGTGGAGATTTGTGGTCAACAGTTCAAATTTGAGCAGGATGTCGCCACCCAAAGTTGGAGTGCTGAGTAGGGTCGAGCGAACCATGAGAAGTAGTGCTTAGGTGACACAAACAAGGATGTAAGAGATTCCCATAGTCGTGGATGTGGATTATATTCACACACCGAAGTATGAGACACACAACATGCAGGTCAAGGAAGAAGGAAACCCAACACAAGAGGACGCAGAGAGGACATAATCCGACGCATCCATGGGAAAAGGGCCACAATAGGGCGAACAAGCCGCAAATTCAACACACCAGGGCCTAAAGCCAGAATCAGGGCATGAAATGGAGCACCTGGGCATACCAGATGTCGGGGTGTCATCCCCGCAAGGGAAGAAGAAGGCGCGAGCTGAGAGCAGTGCGCAAGGAATATCACACACACGCGAAATTGGCAATCGTAATGCCAAAGATCCCCGAGGGAGTGAAAGCCGAGGATGATATGGTGGGAGGAGTAGATATCATCAAATACTCTAACCATGACGTAGATGACACAATCAAATTCCCAGATTTGGTGCCACAAAACTATTTGGAGAGCAGGGGAGAGGGCCCATCAGGCGTGTCGCTGTTGGAACCTGCACAGTGGATCCCGGGGCTCTATAACACAGGAATACTGAATTTTATAGATATACTGCACTTTGGGCACGGTAAACACATCAATGGATGTGTGAATCAACTCCTAGCAAGGGTGCATGGAGGAATTCTATGGATGGATAAGCCAATGCCTATCAATGTCGATTTGATTGCAACAATCATGGGGCTACCCACACATGGGGAGAATCCAAAGCAGTACTTAGAAGACAAAACACAAGAAAAATCCATCTCTGACAAAATCAAGGCAAAGTATGGCACGAAGAGAGGTATAAGGGAATCATGATCAATGACATTAACGATCCCGCGATGAGGTTTGCGACAAGGCTATTAGGTTGCAAGTTAATGCACAAGTGCAGAAAGGAGGAAGTACTAGCAAGAGTGGTAGAAGCTGCAGCGCAGTATGCAAAGGGGAGCTTGATGAGATGGGATCCTTATCTACTGAATTCTTTCTTGGAGGATTGCAAGGACACACAGGATTGGGGCTCTGAGTTCCACTACTCGTGTTTACTCATCCTCATTGCATTGGTAGGATGGAAAGAACCAACATACAATTTGTTCTTGTAAAGGACATGGAAGTGTGGCGCAACCCACTACACATCGCTTCGAATCACAACATACACAAAGGAAAAGAATTAAAACAATGATGTATTCGATCTGTACTTGATGGAGAGCCAAAATCGGTTAGTAGACACATGGAGGATTTCCCCAGAAACTGTCCCAGAGTTTGGATAGATAACGAATTTTCAAGCATTGCACCATATCATGTGGCTATAGGAAAAGAGGGATCCAACCAAGGAGTGGCTACAACTGATTTACTACGTGACAAAACAAGACATCCAGATGGAGGTCCAGGAGTGGCATGAGGAGTGGAAAGTGCCAATGATCCCAAGAATAGAGCCAACAGTACAAACTCAGACGCAGGGTAGAACAGTCCCCGCGCAGTAGACAGGCATGAATGGCACTAGTAAGAAGGAGACGACACAAGGTCTAGTGGGGAAAATCATCCCCATACATAAGAAAATCAGGACACAAAAGAAATCACAGCGGGGTTCTACATGGGATCTACCGCGCACAGACCAGGCACCAAGAAGTACAACAGAGCATGTGCGCATGGAATAAATAAGAACGAAGACACATGAGAAACCCGTGGAGGAAGAAATTGGGCAGGATACAAGAATGGATACACAAATTCCAGAGGCATCTCAACCATCAGAGGCCCAAAGAAAGAAAACAAAGGAGCAAGTAAGTGGCTCCAGAAAGAAGGCGAAGGCCCACAAAAATCCAATGCAAACATCACTAACAATAGATGATGTGGAGCTAGTAGCCACCACAGTCGAAGTTCAACTGTCAAAGGTATGGGAGAATGCTGAGAAGCATAGGGATTAGATTTTGGAATAGGTGTAGGAAGTGAAAATTGTGTTGTAGTAGTTGAGGATCAGGGCAGAGCAACAACAAAAAGATAAACCATTGCAGATTAGAACACATGTTGGAGAGATAGTGCAGATCATGCCACAGGGAGCATGAATTTCATCATAACACCTGAGATGTTGTTTATTGATGAGAAGACAACACATAAGCCCCTAAAATACATTAAGACATTGGACTTGGAAATTCCCAATATTCCAACAAAGGTGTTGCATAAATTACAGGTTAGCATCGTGCAAGAAATTCAGTCCAGGGAAAGGTTTGATGCGACGAACTTGTAGTTGGTGTAGGAAGACAACACCTCACTGAAGGAGGCATTTAGCCAAGAAGGGCAGGAGAAGAACATAACACAACATAAATTATAGGAGATGGAGAAACAGATAAGTGTAGTATTTCAATCCATCCCAGACAGTGCAGAATCAAAGGGAGCGTCTTCGAAAGAGAAGATGAGGAAAATAACGTAGGATTTGGAACATTATAAAGACCAGATCAAGGAGCTGGAGGAGCGCGCAGTCCCTACTACTCCTCTAGAAGCCAAAGTGCAAAGAGAGCAGGACACAACAACATCTGCAGAGAACATTGCACAAAATATACATAGAATGACAGAGCTGTTGGAAAAGAGCACCTAGATGTGGACACAACTATTAGAGGATGGGAGCCTATAAGAGCTACAAGGGAAGGAAGACATTTTGCATGCAATAATGGCAGATGAAAAGTAGCGACAAAAGACAATGCCATTGCCAGAGAAGATCAAGAAAGTTGCAGAGATGAAGAGCCTATAGGCAGAGGAAAAAGCGTTGTAGGCGCAGAAGATGGAAAGACAGGCTCAGTTCAAGCCCTTGCAGGAAAAGGAGGAGCAACTAGTCATGGAGATCGATGCAACGAAATTGAGCATAGAGGAGATAGGCTTGGAGGGGGGAGATACACTAAGACCTCCAGTGTCCGCGCAGGTGGTAGAGTCCATGACAAAGAAGAGTAGCCAAGCTCACGAACAATGCCAGTGGATAACAAATATGTATGAAGCATTGGCACACGTAGTGAAAGATGATGGAGTCTGTGAGTGACTCAGAATGAGTCATGATGTCAGTGTTGGGGGCCTGTTGGCGCAGGCCAATTTTGGGAAAAATCGAAGAAGTTTTGAAGAAATTAAAGCAACGTTGAAAAACAAGGGAGCGTGTCATAAATAGAGGAAAAGAAGCATCGAAAATAAGGGAAAGCCTGCGTTGAGAAATGAATTTAGAAAGTGGACAAACTGTTGCGGAGCAGTTGAAAAGTGGACAAGCGTCAACTTGGAGCAATGGTTGTATCGAGGACCAGCGTAAATTAAGTCAATGAGAAAAATGAACAAACTTAATCAGCTGTGGGTTATGGTTTTTGTAAGGGCTTTGTCCCAGTTTTGTATTAGTAGAATGTATTAGGACGATGAGAGGGTTGTTTGTTTTGGTTGACATATGTATTATTGAGATTGTAATGAGTTTTTTGGTTGAGTAGAAGGTTTTGTTGAGAGACTTGTGTGATTTGTGGAGAGCAAATGTAATGGCAGAAGAGTTGTATAATGTGCAACAATGGATTTGCAGAGAATATGAATAAAGAGCCCAAGCGACAAATCTTTGTGGACGTAGGCCCAGGGGGGCTGAACCACGACATATATATGTTTTATGTGACTGTATGCAATGTTTATGATTGCTTTTACTTTATTGAGTGTTTTCATGATGAAGATGTTTTATGATAAAGGAATGGACACTGCACAGTAAGAATAAGCTAATGGAATATACATAATAACACTAAATAAATGAATGCTATAGCTAGTGTTTAGATCAAAATATTGTGTTACAGTTGATAAATACTTGTCATTGAACACATGTGGCTATAATGGTTAATGAATTCCTATTAGAATAGTGGTGACCGTGGTATGGAAATAAGATATAATGAGGATTTGAAGGCTAACAATAAGTAGGTTAAATGACTCTAAGAGATACACATCCCATCCTCGGGTTGCAGACATCTGAGTCTTGCGACCACCCATAGAAGCCATCCTGGGTGAGACTGCACAATGCACTCTATGCGCTGTGTTGCCTTCTGGTATTCAGAAGGGCCGATGGTAGAAGGGTTTGTTGGTAATATTGTAGTTAGAACCTGGGTCAACCCATAGCAAGCCAACAATCAACATATATGTATCTATGACCATTGATTTCTTGGTTGTTACATAAAAAAATAACGGTGAATTTGGGATTCCAAGTTGAGGTTATGTCATGAACACTTTACACTTATTCTTTTTTGTTAATTACATTTCAAATATGCAAGCAATAAGGTTGGAACTTTTAGGTAATTACCTCACAACCAATTGGTAGAGTCTTTTCTTTTGTATAGGAAAGGTGCAAGGCTCAAATATCTCCTCCCCTGTTAAAGCATGTGTGTATTGCATTAATGCGAAGTTGAATTTCACAACTCCTACTCAACCAAAATTATTCACACTAGCCATTGGATTGTTCATGTTCTGAGTTTTTATAATCGTTAATTATTAATCTGCATCCATTGAAGACACCAAAAATTACTTTTTTTCTTAATTCAAGAAATTTTATCCATGTCTTTCGTTTCTTGTTTCGAAGGGACTTCCATTTATGGGTAAGAATGGGCCACGAGCTTACAAGCAAATTCTTTTTTCTTCTTTGAAGAAGCACTTCTTGAGATTCCCTCCTCTTGCCCAAATTTTTTGAATGGAGGGTGATGTCAACTACTAGCCATAAAAGAAAATGGTAACCCAACTAGACTCCCTATGAATTGATCTTGCAACCTCTTTGTGATCATACTTTCAACGGATGAGTTATCCCACTCAGCTAAATCTTGTGAAGTCTTGTTTGCTTATACCCAATGGTTACCTAGATTCAAGTCTTTCTATTGAGAGGGTTTTTGATTTTTTGATTTTGTAGTTAGAGGACTTTTCCTTTGGTTGGGGAACCATCACATGACCATAGTCAAAGAAACTTTTGCAAAAAAATTCAATACTTTCATAATCTAGGGGTTGATTTCAATTTCAACCGCAACTTTCCAAAACACATGGTTAAGAAGACCATTTCTTAAATATGCATAGATATGTATTATAACATAGTAAAAATATAGTCACAAGTTTCTATGGCTAATGGGATATGAATGTACCTAAATAATTGACAATTTCTAATGAAGTCTTTGAATCTCAATATTCAAATAAAAAATTAGAAGATCTAACTCATGTCATGACCACCATTTTAACTTTTGCATCCAAACTATTTTTTCCTTGGAAATGAATCTTCCAAACACTCTTAATCACTTACCTCCACTTTAATAATGATACCCAATGAAAAATAGTTAATGTAAACTTAGGGTGTCTAATCGTATGGAAATCAAACTAAAGACCTTCACAATGCATTGAATTAGCAACAACATCTTGATAATAGTGACACCCTAGCCAACCATTCCCAAAACCTCAGATCTATTATACCTCAGAAGTTGGACCTCATAGGATTCGATCTCCATGCGCGGAGCATCAACCATGGAAAATGGCGAGACATATTATTAGTTAAACCCTAGCCAACCATTCCCAAAACCTCAGATCTCTTATACCTCGGAAATTGGACCTCACAGGATTCGATCTCCATGCGCGGAGCACCAACCATGGAAAATGACAGGACAATGACTGTGACCAACACTCTGGGAACGGATTTAGCACTGACAAATTGTGCATATTGTTCTTCTTTTGATCAGCGAAGGTTCATGGTTCCACGACTCGGCCAGGCCTTGGCATTCGTTGGATATTCTATGGTTATTACCCTCCGATATCCTTTACAATTAAATCTCTGTAGTTTTTCATTTTTTTTTTCTCTACGAAGGAATTAAATAAATGATAATGAAGAACGGTTTATGGTCAAATTCAGTTCATGAATATTTTTTCACTATATTCAATCAGTTATTTAGTGCATCAGTGTTGAAATTGGTTTAAAATCTCGTGAATTCATATTGGTCAATCTCTAGCATGTTTTTACATGTTACCGAGTATGTGAATCTTCAGATTGGGAGATAGTTTTAGTTAACAATTTTATACAATTACCGAGATAAGGAAATGATTCTTTTAAAACCAGAAACATTACCAGACCATGTAGAAATCCTGTTGAAATGGGTTTCAACTTTCAGTTTGCTCTTTCATGGGCATCGAGTTTTTGTAGACATGATAGCTAAATGGGTGAAATAGAACTCATAAATTTTAATCGAGGTGAACAAGCCAACCAATGACTTGGAAGATGTTGATGGGAGGGAAGGTTACACTGTGCAATTGAATTTATACCTTTTATCAGGGGATATGGATTCTTAACCAAGAGTTATTGCAAATTGTTATTTGTCAGGGAGATTTGGCATACCTCATTACTGCAAAGAGGGTTTCTTGTTGGGATACTTAATCACTTTTATTGTGGTGAGATGATCATTAATAATCATAATTTTTGGTCTGATAGTTTTTTTTTTATAGATTAACATAAAAGTTTGATTGCATGATGTAATTATCATGACTGTAAATCCATCTTAATCTTGGATATATGATCTTAATCTTAAGATTTTCAAAATGCTTGAGGTTCCATGCTCAATGTTTTTGTGTCTTATTGGTGTGGTTAAATAGCCTTTACTGATGAAAAAACATTAAGATATTATGAACATTTGGATTCTTCACTTTTGTTGTGACGAGACGACCATTAATAATCATAATTTTTGGTCATGCTTAAATATATAATGAGATTTTTTTATAGATTGAAATAAAAGTTTTATTGCATGTAATTGTCACTGCAATAAATATATATCATGCACCAAGACTCTCAAAATGCTTGAGGTTCCATGCTCAATGTTTTTGTTCCTTATTGGTGTGGTTAAATAGCCTTTACTGATGCAAAAACATTGAGGTTCTCTGAACAATTGAACAATTGGATTCCTCACTACATCTTTTTCCTTCAGAACAATACTTTCTTCTTTGAATAGGGCTCACAACATGCCTTTGAAATCCTCAAAATCCTCATGCTGGAAAATGTACCCCTGAATAGCATTGTTATCATCTAACTCAAACACCTTAATTTGATCCTTCAGAAGTTTGTGATGCCAAAGAAGCTTGTCAAGGCTACAGGCCTTCACAAAATCATGCTAAAGTTAGTATGATCTTAGCTTGAGAAAGGTCAAGTTTGTAACATCCCTCTGGAGAACTGAACAACAAGGAGTAATAAAATTTTTATTTCATATAACATACCACAAGTAACTTCTATATTGTTTAATCATTAAGATTTAGCATTAAATTAATATAAATATTATGGAAAATCGGAGGTTAACCCTTTAATAACACATCTAACTTCAATTCTAAGTAATTTATCACTCATGCAATTTTAAATCATTTAACCAAGAATTAAGTGAAATTCTAACAATTACCATGATTCTATCTAGTGTAAATTACTTAGTAAATTCTTACAACCATCAACATAGTTAAATATTTGAATTCCATATTCCTACCTTAAAAGTCTAGTACTAATCAACAATTCTATCTGGTGTAACAATACACATGTAAATTTATTTATCTATCAAATTTAAAGTTGCACAAATTGGGCATAGTATTTTTATGTCGAAGCGCAGATTGAAGTTCAAATTCTAAGGATAATTAATATTCTCATTAATGAATTCCAAGATCTAGATCATTAAATATAAATCATTAGTATCGAGTCTTTCAACCCTAAATATAACAATAAAATCCACGACGATGATTAAACAAAATAGTTTCGTTAATAAACTTAACTAATATCAATGGATATTTCATAACTCTTTAAATCTCATATAAAACATTAATATCAATGATACTATAAATGGATTCCAATCGAAAATTTAATAACGTTTAGTCATTCTTTAAAACTCATTTACAATATCTATACTAGCACAACCGCAAAGTGGTTGGCGGCTTGTGAACGCTGAAACGCACATAGGGTTGGTGTTGCGGTTGGTGAACGTTGAAATTCATATAGATCTGAAAAAATTCAAAAGATAATTGGTAATTCCAAAGGTTAATCAGTTAAATATGGTAAATGTATTAAAAAATACAAGGAAGTTATGAAGAGTAAATCACATTCATTGATTTGGGAGGACGACTAAGAATATGCCAACATCTTCAATTGTAAACCATCAGATTATAATTTTAAATTAAAAGATGATTAATTGTGTCCATCTCCAATAGGTATAAGCCTTTCAACATAATAAATATTGACCCACGTCACTTCCCTTCCATTTATAACTTAAAATTCATATATATATCAAAAAGTATTTAATATATCTTAAATATAGTTGTAAATTGTAACTATGCTATCAACCTTATTTCAATAGATAGCATATTGTTACATATTATATTATTTTAGATTCTAGGCTTTTTGGTAGAATATATATATATATATATATACATATATAAAAAAAACCTCAAAGAACCTCGATCGCTAAATGCAAGGGCTTGCAAAAGTTGTATCGGTATAGAGTGAAAAAAATATGACATATTGAACCTATTGAAACAACAAAAGCTAGTGGATCAGACAAGAAAAAGGTTGCCACTGTCTCGATCGTGTTTGTGAACAAACATTGTTGCAATATTTATCGTGGGGGAGAGTTACTAAATCCTATTGCAGAAAAGGACAAGTGATTGGGAGAAAGAAAAGAAGGTCAACAACAACGCAACGATAATTTTCTCCAACAAACATGAGCTAGATTAAATTCACAACAAAAAGTGCAACAAAACGTAAGGTTCAAAAATGAACTCTAGGTTCTAAGAATTCACAACATGTGTAGAATGTTATTCCTTGAAGAACTTCTAGCCTTATTTGAGAATACTGTGCGATAGGAAAGATGCACCCAAATTGTTTTATCATTAAGAATCCACGCGGGTACTAATACCTTCCAAGACAACCTTTGAATATGAAACTCAAATTTAGAACCCTAGCGAAATTATTTACTAGAATTAAAATCAACATTAT
>JASDQU010436837.1:29773-46534 GCA_032191745.1 Picea mariana
TTCATGCATACATGGATGGTTCCTTGATTTTTATTCATATGAACAAGATTGGATACCCATTCAATCAAGGGAACTAGGTAGCTAAATCCAATATTAACAAGTTTCTCTACCTCTGCCTTAATAGCAAGGGCCCTCCAAGTATTGACAGCTCTAAGACGTTGTCGAATAAACTGAGCATCCGGGTAGGTTTTAATCTCATGTTCAACAATTCGAGGATCGATTCCTGGAATATCTTCATATGACCAAGTGAATACATCTTATAATTCCTTGAAGAGTTCGGTGTAGATCAAAATTTCTTCTGGCGAGAAATATGCACCGATGTATACATTTTAAATCTTTCCAGGGATACGAGAGATATTGATCGTGATAGTAGGTGATATACTCGCCATGTTTCCCTTGACATAATGTTGTGCGTATCAAGTGGAACTATGGCATGACTAACTATATCTCTCAAAGTATATCTAATGTCATCTTATTCGATTCTAGAAAACTAGGGGAGAAAATAGGAGCGATGATGCATATCATCCCAAGGTTTGTTAGAACCATTCATGGCCTCAATGATGGCGTCATCTCAAGGTAAAGTCTTATCAAGGAAGTCATGTGAGAAAGATGAAGAAGTTTCCCACATGGGCTCAATAACAAGATCCTCCTTGTCTGTCTGTGAGGTAATAGGATCGAGATCGAGAAAAGAGTCAAGAACAACATGATACACTATCTCTATCACTGACAGTAGCATGGCCATTCCAGTATGTGACTAACCTTCACAAGACGCAATCAAGGATGGTAGGGTCCAAGGATCGTTAAAATAAAAAGTGTAGAAAGGAACAAACCTCTCTGACAAAATGGGCCTACTAGACATGGCGTAAATATGGTGAATCGGTGCGATGAAGTCAAAGGTACCCATAAGGGATGAATACATCCTGACACCAATATTCTTAGCTTTCAGTTGAGAATTTTTTACCACAGGGATCGACAATCCAACAAATGCATTGGGACTAGCATATGAAAAGGACAATTGATCGATTGTCATGATCTTCCCATCATGAGGAAAACAAAGAGTACGAATGACAGATGATACGATTGAAGTCATAGCATAAGTCCAATTGTGTCCCAGTAACAAGTTATAATCAAGGGGAATATCAACCACCTCGACATCTACCTCTACCGCTCCCCACCTAACTGAACCAGAAAGGCAGGAAGAATACCGTGAGGGTAGAAGGAAGGACCATCAAAGCAATCAACATGGTTGGATACTAAGAAAGAGTTGGAGAGACGAGGGCTTTCCAACAAACCAGTGACATCACACCTGTTGCAGCACCTTCATCAACAAAAATACACTTTATGGTATACTTAGAGTAACCCACATGGATTTAGAATTCCATGTGCTAAGGAAAGTGAGGCTTCACATCTATGACATCAAACTTGATAAATTTTGAGCCAGGAGGATCTAAAGCTCCTAAAGCAGATAGAAAGGCATTCTTCTGTGAAGGAGATGTCTAGAGTACCTCGAGAGCCAACATTGCACAAGGGGTTTAGCCCAATTCCTCAACAATAGAGTAATTTATGGACGACTCTAGCATTAGGATTGTGGGTAGAGCACTTGAGTACTCCTTTCATAATACGAGGTGGTGGCTCTAGTTTTTCGATCTGTAGGGGCATCTTCAGAGGAGGAGGAGGCTTTAGACCAGGTATAGTTTGTGGAAAACTGTAATTGCGAGATAGAGTGGCTACATTAACCTCATATTTGACCATATTGATCCATAAATGGTCACCGTCTTATACCGATGGTTTTTGACTCCCACTCGCCACATTTTCGGCATTCAAGGAGCTCAAGGCCATGTGTTGGTTATGTGGAAAATGATTCTTCAGCACGACGGGTGGTAGAGATAAAATCCTCGCAGCTTCTTCAAGTTTGGGGCATAAATGGGTAAGGTGATTGTCCATACAAATCTTATAGAGAAACTTCACCTTCTACCTTTCTTTCTTTCCCTCACCAGCATTATTATTTGTCTTCCCATTATTACAATTGTCCTTGGGTTTATTATTATTCTTCACACTCCTACTATTATTATTACATCATTTATTCTTACTCCATCCTAGTTGTTGGCTATTATTTGGTCTAGTCGATGCTTGGACGGAATGTACATCTGTCGATTGAGTGGGATTAGAGGAAACGGATGAAGCTGGCCCTCCTGTAGATTGGCTTAGAGACAATTATTTCAAATGTATTGTCACCCACTCTGCGGATTTCACATTGATAGAGCCTACAATGCCATCGACATGTGGTCCGAGATTTTGTCTAGGGTCATAGTTTGACCTTGGTGCTTCAGGAAGAATATCGTATAACATCTCAGACTGAGCATATATAAGAGATAGCTTTTGGGCTTTGAAAATTGCTTCTTCCTCAAAATTAACCCTGGATGTAGAAACATCCTTCGAAATATAAGGCATTATAGATTTAAGGAACCACTAGAGCAAGAATTTAGGGGGCATATAGGCCTTGATCAACCTCTTCTGTCTATGCCACTCTTGGATGTGATACGATATGTGAGTGGTCCTATCCTGACAAAATGTTGATATAAGTTCGATGCCAGTATTGTAATGAACCGACAATTGGAAGTGATTGAGGAAGATTATAAGTAACTGATTAAAAGTTTTGTATACCTCCTAGGTAGCTTGATATAGCATTTCATGGAAACTCCCGTAAGGGTTCGTTGAAGAAATATTAATTGAATAGAATCTTCATTAAGGGAATTTGAAGAGCACCATAGGTGAAAGGTGGTGACGTGATTACCAGGATCCTCACCATTCCTTCCCTCAAATATTGGAATATATGAAGGAAACTTAGTGGGGATGGAGGTCCATGATGGATCATGATGCATGGGGTCATTCATTAACTTAGAAAAGTATGGCAAGTTCAGCGTGGCCAGAAAAGGGAGATGGGGTTGCGACATTTTCCCTAAGTTCCCTGGAAAGATTTTGGTTGGGGAATCACATCCCATCCAGGCTTCTGGTAAGAACCATGGCTTTGTCTAGGATTGTAAGACCCTCCTCTAGGCTGATTCATAAGGGGTTGGTTTGGCACCATTCTAGTAGAAATTTTCTAATGAGGGTTTTTAAAACTATCGCCAACTGGAGTGGACCCTGGTTGGGGGTTTCCCAAGGTGTGAAATTTATCTCCTCCGGGTGTAAATCTGGAAGATAAAGGTAGATTTATCATGCAAAATGTGTTGGTTGGAATCAAAATAGAGGAGGTGGGTGTAAAGGATGTAACATGAGAAGTAGCGTGTTTGCCAAGTTGGTTACTCCATCCAGAAGCAACAGGATTAGACCTAACATTAAAAGGAGGAATGCCTCCAATGGTAGGAGTTGTTTGAGGGACATGAGCGCCACCAAATGAAAATGGAGTATAAGGAGGAGTTATTCCCCTGTTGTCCCTTTGTTATGGAAGGAAGAGAAGATCAAGGAAGAAAAGGAAAAAAGCGAACTGTGCAAAATACAGAGTGACTATTATTGGGTCGAAGTGAGAAAAAGATAAGAAAAGATAGAGTGAAGTTTGAGGAAACAAGTCGTTGAATGAGGATATAGAGGATGATATATTAGGAAGGAAGAAGGATTGTGGACAACTCAGCAAGTGGAAAAATCCACCATCAGATGCTTTGGAGCACCGTGCAAGAAGGAAGGAAAGACAAGCTAGCAAAGCCCTTAAAATGTGACCTAGGATTTTAGACACCTAGGGTTTTGGTACGTAGGGTTTTGACACCTAGGCTTTGGCCTAAGGATTTCAGTGAGCTATTCTAATGTATGAATAAAGGTCAATAGAACCTGGGTTGGGTTGTTTTCATTGTCGCTATTATTGATCTAGATGTATTTTTTATGTGAGTGATTATTATTGTATGAGAGAGAAGTATTGAGTGAAGAGTCTTATTGTATTGTAATATCTTCAGCTGGGTGCAAAGATCAAGTCCTGCATCTGGGTGGGCAAGAAGAGGAGAGATAGAGAGAAGAGAGAAGATTTGATGGTTAAGAGCGCAAATCATAACTATATGCTTTCATATTAATAGATCATAAATCATAGTTCTGTGGATGTAGCCCTAGAGAGAGGGTGAACCACATATATTTTTCTTGTGTGTGTGTGATTGATGCTAAGATATGTTTCCTTAATATATTATTACTGCATTGCTATGGTATATATGAGAGATGTATGGAATAGATCTAAGCTGATAAGTGATATATGCATGTTGTATTGTTCTGGTATTGGATCTACTTGATATTTCCCTTGGTTATAGACATCTTTGTCATATAACCCCCCCATAGTTTCTTTGGGTGGGACTGCATATTCTTTGCAGGTGTAGCCGAAAGGGCCAGTAGTTAGGGCATGTTGGTGCGCTCTTGGATCTGAACCCTAGGTCTGCCCCTATGCCAACAAATCCCTCTTACCACACATCATATTTCCTATGATGCAGCAGAAGATTTTTTTGTAGGCTAAGGCGCTAGAGATCTCCATGAAGATAGAATCAACCACTACATGAGAATCTAGCTCAGGTATGAGTAAGATCTTGAGTCAGCTGACTAGAGGTCGAAGATATGAAGAAAGACAAGGGAAAATATAAAAGAGAATATCTCTGGTGTGTCAGATGCAGATCATAATGCCATGACAAGGAGAACTATCCTCTATTTCATGAGTACTTGGACTCTAGATCTCCGAGCCCTTTGAAGCAAGTCACCTTACCCTGGTGCGAGGTATGCCGAAATAGACATCGTCCTGGTGAGTGATATTACATGCAAAAATATGTTCATACACCCACAAATTTGTACTTCACATTCTCTAAGTCCGTGGGACATGAGGATAGGGATTGTAGGGATTATAATCTCATACATAAAAGGTCAAGAGATATATACAAAATTCAAGGTGAAGTACAAAAATAAGACAATTCCATGAAGTACAACTCCACTGGGAGAGGAAACTTAAATCCTCATGGTGGATTCAAAGGATGAGGAGGAGGAGGAGTTATGGGTAGAGGTCGAGGAAAGATCATCTATTATAACTACGCATAGCCAGGACACTTGGCAAGGGACTATCAGAACCCTCGCACTACATGCAACTAATGCAACTCCTTCGAGCATGTTATTGAAGAATGTCCATCATTTTTGGATAAACTTCAAGAGAAACGAGGACCTCAACAAAACCCGCAGATACAATTGATCAAAGTTGAACCTCACGGAGAAGACCCTAGAGTCACTTTTAATACTAGAGGAGGCATTTTTGCAAGAGATGACAGAATGACCCAAAGGAAGACTACAAAAGATTCAGGAATTATGAAAGATGCAGAGAAGACCCAAACCTTTGATGCAAAGAAAGAAAGACAAATATTTTAGGAAGCAAGAAAAGAGTTTAAAGGAGACCAAGGTTCTTCATCAAAGACAAGACTATAAGTAAGAGAGTATGGAATGCCTCAAGCATTTGATCAGTCTGCTTCGCCAAGAGAAGG
Organism: Picea mariana; assembly: GCA_032191745.1. Taxonomy (NCBI): domain Eukaryota; kingdom Viridiplantae; phylum Streptophyta; class Pinopsida; order Pinales; family Pinaceae; genus Picea; species Picea mariana. The sequence goes on from JASDQU010436837.1 coordinate 35,266, forward strand.
AAAAGAGGTAAGAAAGATCATGGAATTTCTATATACTTGTGTTAAGTTGATTCAGGATGAGAGCGTTATCCAAGAACTACAAAATTTAATCAGACAGTATGAGCTAGGAAATAATGACCCCTTACTGAATTGGGAAGTACACCAAATCGCTAAAAAGAGAAGGACAAATAAGGAATTACACTTGAATGCTCAAATAGGTGAATATGATATAGACTATGTGGTCCTCGACTTAGGGTCGGAGGTCAATGTCATAACGAAGAAAAATTGGGCACTAATGGGGAAACCTAGGCTGATCTATTCTCTTATCAATCTCAGGATGGATAATTAGCAGGCGATAAGCCCCTTTGGTAGACTAGAACATGTCCTTGTGAACATTGATGGAGTAAGAACATTTTCATATTTTGAGGTAATTGAGATAGTTGATGACAGTTTCCCTTACCCTGTGCTATTAGGAATTGATTGGGCCTTCAATAATTCCACTGTGGTTGATTTAAAGAAGATATGTATGACTTTTGAAAAATATGGCCTTAGGGTCATTTCACCCTTAGATCCAGATGAAGGTCGGCGATACACAGAGCCGATCAGAGAAGAAGACCACACATATGAACTGGAAAATATATACAAATTAATAGCCAGACAACAGGATTACATTAATCCTATGGCCGATGGAAACTTAAGCTGGGGAAGTGACAATGCATGTTCATCAGACTCAGAAGAAGCACTGGAGAATTGGCAGAATAAAATGTATGAAGTATCTACAAGAATATATGCTAGGTTAACAAGACAAGTTTGTTGGATCGGCACAACAGTAAGTGACTTACCCACCTTTGATCATCTAAATCCTTTAGAAACATTCTTATCGTACTTTGACAAAATTATACCCATGGAACAAAGATTGATGGAGATGAATGAGGCCTTGAGATAAACCCAAGCAGGATGGTGGGGGACACATAAAAGAAATATTACAGACTGGGTACAATGTCATACCTTGATGACAACGTGGTTCTCAGCACAAGTAGAAGGTTGTGAAGTTCGATACACAAGTCGAAGCTTCCTAAAGGACCATGTGCGAAGCTGTGAGGAAGCTTGGAGCAATGTTCCTCAAGAATAGTGGGTACACAAATTCATAAGAACACTAGACATGACACCTATCAACTGGTACCTTCAAGAAGATCTGCACCTCATCACTACAGATTGGAAAGGTATGACTCAGAATTTTGTAACCACCTTATTATTTGAAAGTCAATATCCTTCAATATATCAAGCACTACATATTGTCAGATAGAAAGTATTTAAGAAGGCCTCTAGCCTCCCTTTGGAGCAAGACAAGGACGAATGGACTGGGCCTCTACAGACACTGCAAGGTTGTTACAACATCAATGCCAATGAAGACAATGATCCGAGAAAGGTGAACATTACAAAAACAGAAGGCCAAAGAAATGTGGAAGGACCAGGAGTTAAGTTACCATTCATTGGACATCCAATCGAGATTAAGAAGGTCAATATTGGAACATAATAGACACTGAAGCTTGCAAATGTTGGAGATTATTAGGATGTTGCCACTATTGACAAAATTACATAATTACTGCATGAATATCAAGACTTTTTTCCAACCAAGTTCACTGATATGAAGGGAATTAAAGGCCCTATGGGAGAGATGAGAATCCATTTGAAGCCATATGCTATATCATTCAAACAAAGACCCTACATATTGAACCCTAAATATAAAGAGAAAGTGAAGATTGAGCTCGACGAAAAGATGGAAGCAGGGATTATAGAACATGTGGAAGAATAAGAGTGGATTATCCTTATGGTGGTACAAGACAAGAAGATATGAGAGATCAGGATCTGTGTAAATCTCAGAAATATGAATGATGTCTGTCTGGATGATCCCTTCCCTATGCCATTCACTGACGAAGTGTTAGATAATGTGGGAGGCCAGGAAGTATATTATTTTACAAATGGATTTTCAGGATACCATCAGATCAGGATTGCCAAGGAACATCACCACAAGACCACATTTGCAATAGAATGGGGGTCCTATCAATATATAATGATGCCATTTGGATTAAATAATTCCCCAGCCATCTTTTCCAGGGTGGTGGTCAAAGCATTCAAGGAGTTTTTACATAAATTTCTAGAAGCATACTTTGATGACTGGAATTTTTTCAATTTATTAAAGAATCATATTGAATGTCTAAGACTAATGTTGGAAAAATGCAGACAGTGTCAAATTTCCTCGAATCTGAAGAAGTGCATATTATTCTCACCTTTTTGGGTGTTGTTAGGCCATATTGTATGAAAGAAGGGATTGTTGGTTGATCCATCGAAAATTCCCATTATAGTTGATTTTCCACCTCCTACTTCAGTCAAACAACTGCGCACTGTGTTGGGACACACAAGATATTATTGGAAGTTCATTAAAGGATATGCTCAGATTATAGAACCCATGAAGAATATTTTGAATAAATATTGTCAGTTCAGTTGGATAGAAGAATTCCATCAGATCTTCGACACACTGAAACAGAAAATGGTTATTGTGCATATTCTAGTTTTTTCAGATTGGAGTAAGGAGTTTCATGTGCATGTCTATGCGTCTTCTATTTCCTTAGGAGCAATGTTAGCACAACCTAGTGAAGGAGATATTGATCATCCATTATATTTTGCTAGCATGAAGCTATCAACTGCAAAGGTCAACTACACCACCACTGAGCGAGAAGGGTTAGCCATGGTGTATGCACTACAGAAATTTCTCCACTACTTGTTGGGAGGACACTTTAAAATGTTTACTGATCACTCTGCACTGAAATACCTAGTCAACAAGCTAGTGTTGGTGGGGAGAATATGCATATGGCTTCTGTTATTTCAAGAATATGACTTTGAGATCATATTAAAGCTAGGAAGAATGAACAAAGGTCCTAACCACTTGTCGAGGTTGGAACATGGAGAAGATCCCACTAGTTTGGAGGATGCACTGTCGGATGCAAAGCTATTAGCCATTAGAAATATTGATGACCACTTCGTAGAAATAGTCTAGTTACCATCAAATAGAATGGCACCTAGTGAATATACGATTCCCCAGAAGAAACAACTAGTAGTGCGTGTTGCATACTTTTCTCTTATAATTGGACAGCTATACAAAATGGGACTTGATGAGATATTGAGAATATGTGTTATGGAGACAGAGTGACCATTGATCCTTGAAGAATCTCATGAAGGCATCACAAGAGGACACTATGTAGGGAAAGAAATTGCACAGAAGGTTATTAGAGATGGCCTTTGGTGGCCTACCTTACATAGAGATTCTAAAGACTATTACAAAGCCTGCGATGTGTTCCAAAGAGTTGGGAAACCTTCCCGAAGGGATGAAATACCATTAGCACCACAACTGACCTTAAAATAATTCGAGAAATGGGCCATTGATTTTGTGGGACATATAAACCCACCAAGAAAGCACACAGGAGCAAGGTACATAATTAATGCAATAGAATACTTGACCAGATGGCCAGAAGGAAGAGTAGTTAAGGACTGTAGTGAAACTACAGTTGCGTGCTTCATATTTAATGACATCATAACCAGGTTTGGATGCCCAAATATCCTTATGCGTGATCAAGGCACACATTTAATAAATAATATTGTTGAAGCCTTGACTAACAAATTTGCAGTCTGCCATCAGAAGAGCACATCTTACCATTCACAAGAAAATGGGATAGTGGAAGCATTCAACAAGATTTTGGAGACAGCGCTGACAAATATTTGCAGTGTGAATAGGGATGACTGGGATTTAAGAGTACCAACAGTACTTTGGACCTATAGAACGACTTGCAAGAAGTTAACAATGTTGACCCCCTTCAAGTTGGTTTATGGTCTCGAAGCTATTGTTCCAATGGAATACTTGGTGCTAAGCTTAATAATTTCTTCCTTTACAGATATGGATGACATTGGTGTTGTTCAAGAGAGGCTTGCATAGTTGGTCAAACTTGAAGAAGACAAACTTATTGTAGGATTCCATCAGCAAGTACAGAAGGAAAGAGAGAAGGCCTACCATGACAAGAACATCAAGAAGAAGGCATTTAGAGAAGGTGATCCAGTGCTGGTATACAATAGTAAGTTCATGTAGAATCCGAGGAAGTTCAGAGTGCATTGGCTCAGGCCATATCAGATTTCCTATGTTACAAAGGGAGGATCCGTGCAGTTGAAAACTTTAAAGGGAGAACGGAAGGAAGGATTAGTCAATGGGAGCCGGCTGAAGTTGTACTATGAAAACCAGATGCCTCACAGCTCTAAGTAAAATCATAAGGAAAAGGTTCTAGGTACCAGGTACAGTTGAAACTGGGTACTAGACATAGAAAAGACAGTCTATTCAAGGAAGGAGAGGAGGCATAGAGAAGAAAGAAAAGGTTTCTTTGCGCAATATGATGTTAAAGTAAAATAGAAGAATCAGATCTGAAGTGCCTCAGGACGAGTCATAAGTGAGTGTTGGGGGCCTGTTGGCCCTTGGTTATGGAAGGAAGTGAAGATCAAGGAAGAAAAGGAGAAAAGAGAATTGTGTGGAAGACACAATGACTGTTATTGGGTCGAAGTGAGAAAAAGAGAAGAAAAGACAGAGTGAAGTCTGAGGAAGCAAGTCATTGAATGAGGAGATCGAGGATGACAGATCAGCAGGGAATAAGGATCATGGACAACTCAGCAAGAGGAAAAATCCACCATCAGATGCTTTGGAGCACCGTGCGAGAAGGAAGAAAAGATAGGCTGGCGAAGCCCTGAAAATGAAGGTCAAGTTGACCTAGGGTTTTAAACACCTAGGGTTTTGGTACCTACGGTTTTGACACCTAGGCTTCAGCCTAAGGATGTCGGTGAGATATTGTAATGTATAAATAAAGGTCAAGAGGACCTGGGTTGGGTTGTTTTCTTTATCGCTATTATTGATCTAGTTGTATTGTTGATTTGAGTGAGTATTATCATACAAGAGAGAAGTGTTGAGTGAAAATCCTTCTAGTATTGTAATATCTTCAATTGGGTGCAAAGATCAATTCTTGCAGCTAGGTACGTAGGAAGGGGAGAGATAGAGAGAAGAGAGAAGATCTGTTGATAAATAGTGTAGATCAAAACTGTATGCTTTCATCTTAATATATCATAAAGAACAGTTCTATGGACGTAGCCCTAGAGAGAGGGTGAACCACGTATATCTGTCTTGTGTGTGTGTGATTGGTGCTAAGATATTTTTCCTTGATATATTTTTATTGCATTGCAATGGTAGATCTGGGAGATGTATGGAATAGATCTAAGCTTATAAGTGATATATGCATGTTGTATTGTTCTGGTATTGAATCCACTTGATATTTCCCTTGGTTGTAGACATCTCTGTCCTGCAACCACCCCATAGCTTCTTCGGGTGAGACTACATTTGCTTCACAGGTGTAGCTGAAAAGGCCAGTAGTTAGGGCTTGTTGGTGCACTCTTGGAGGTGAACCCTGGGTCTTCCCCTATGCCAACAACCCCCAAGTCCAATGCTAGCATTAGTGCCAGTTGTTGTGATGGAGTTTGAAAACTACGAGGTAAAATTTGGCATACCATAAGAAAAAGGAATAGAGGCCATAGGGATGGACTGAACATTATATCCCGGTGAGTTATCAAGAGATCTAAAAGGGTTCGTGGCTAGAGGTTGAGCCTTCACTATAGGATGGGAAATGGTGATGATAGATGCCTCTGACACTACAACCATTGTGGTTGAAGGTGTCGAAGGGGTACCATTAACTATAGTAGGCACGATATTTGAAGGGCTCCCAATATCTTGATGACCCGGTTCAATACTCAACCTTGTACGATCACAAGTTCGATAAGTGGAGGTCTATGTGCCACGTTTAATAACTCTACACCTTTTAGAAGGCAAAGACTAAAAATGCGGTGGAAGCTATAACAAGGAGTGAGACCTATGGGGAAGCTGGTCTAGCTCCACGATGAATCAAGAATCGATATATAGAAAAAAAATCCTAAGGACAACTAGTAATCAAAGAGCACACCAAAAATAATCAAATGACCAATATTCACACAAACAAGATAAAGTGGTTGAAAGGGACCTCCCTCTCTAACTTGAGTATGCCTCACCTAAGAGGGGTTTGAGACTCCTCTGATAAATATCATAGGATACATAATCAATTATAAGGGTCCTCGTGGGCTTAACAACTAGTTGGTCATATCCCCCTAGAGAGGTAATCCTCCATAAAGGTTGTGTGTTGTCTCAACCTTATCTGAACTAGGGTACCTGCAGAATAACACTTGCAAGTAACCTATGTGGTACCTAAGTCAATAAAATAAAAAACCACAGTATAACCGATGCATAGGCAAGCAGTCATAAGTCAGGTCCACCATATGGGCATGGTAGCAAAGCCCAAAACCTTGAAAGCACTGCCTCCCACAAAGGTAACGGAAAAAGGAAGATCCCCATATAATAATAGATCCATAGAAATATATCTGACGCTAAGAAGGTATCGGGGGATATCTCTTCAACCAACCTCATGCAACCTCATGCTTAAATAAGGTGTAAGTGAAGCCTCCTGATATTACCAATTATACCATGGAGTTCTCCACTCTCTTATTCAAAAACATATGTTGTTTTAATAGCCTTGGAGAATTTCACTCACAAAATCCTATTTGAAGGTTCTTATTCCTAAACTAGTTTGTGCACCCTAGAAAAGTAAAATCGTTACAAACCAATTTTAAATTATAGCGTTACTTTTAATGGCCTTTCTTACTCAAAAGGTGCGGTCGTGAAACTAATGATGTTATGACTCAGCAAGTAAAATAAATGAATATGAATACAATGCAAATTCCTAACTTCAATTTCCAATGAATGATATTCTTTTCAAAATGCAATTCTTAATTCAGTTATGCAATTCTAAAATAGAATTGCAACCTTTCTTTACATGCACTAAGATTAACAATAAAGACTCAAAAGATCAAAAACACTAATCAATGTAAAATGACTAATATTTTTTTTATTTTCAATATAAGAGAATTAAAATGCAAGGACTAAATAACAACTTGATATAAAGACTCTACTGTGTGTAAATAGAGACAAACCAAATAGGATATCAAGAAGAAAAACACCCATCCCAAGATGCAAGGACAATTAAATTAAAAAGATGATGAGAAATTCGACTTATTCGGATTTAGGAGCAGAACGAACTGAATAACAGACTAAATACCATCAACACAGAAATTGGAAGAATAACAAAAATATCCATTGAACAATATCTTCTATTAAATAATGAAATAGGTTGAAACTGTACAACTGTAGAACTGAAACTTACCGAATGGTGGTAGCTATCTCTGAGAAGAGATGTGGTTGCTATGAACATTTGTTTGAGAAGAATGGATTACAATGAGGATGGAGAGGCCATTTTCATATTACTCATGAATTCCAAAACCCTAGACATCCAAAAACCTAAACCTAGAAGGTGAAACTCCAAAAGTCATGTGGGCCCTATGGGTAAGTTGGTGTAATTTGGTACCTCAACTTCCTAAGGTTGTAACTTTTGCATATGACCTCCGTTTTAGGCATGTGATAGCCTGTTGAAAAGGTCTTTCAGAGAACTACACATTCTTCCATTAGGCTTTGACTTTGTATATAGTTTGACTATGGATATCTAAGAAAAAAACATTTAGGGCCCCAAAACAGTTCTGAAAGTACACCAAGATGTGCTAAAATGAAAACATACAAAATAAGCCAGTTGGATTAGGCAAGAGGACACTCATTTCCCCCTGAAGAACGTGGTAGGATTAAACTAATCATAGAAGTGTAGAAATCACAATTATAAACTAGTACAAAAATACGTGTTGAATAAAAAATGGACACGAGGAGCTAGTTGGAATAGGTGGGTGGCCACCAATATCTACCTGGATGAATACTCCCCCCTTAGGAAGTAATGTTATACATTGCATTGAGTTCCCCCATCAGGTAAGGAAACTTCTGTTGGATTTGGCCCTGGGTGAGCCACTTTCCTTGGTGTAGGAGTTTCCCTACCTTGACAACCCGATAAAGATGGATCTATTGCTGGTGAGTGCTATTAACCTATGTGTCCACTATCTGATCTATGGATGCTTGTTCCATGAATTAAGGGTTGAGCTCTGTTGGTGTCATTTGTTCAATGATCTAAGAGGTGTCCAATAATGGTGGAAAATATGGCCGAAGGAGGTCCACATTGAATACTGGATGAATATCAAGGAAGGGTGGAGTGTTGATATCAAAATCATTGCTACCCATAGCCTTGGTGATATTGTAAGGCCCATAATGAAGTGGGGGAAGATTTCGATGGGGCTTGGTGAGATGATCCTTCTGCAAATGTAACCATAATTTGTCGCCAACCTGAAAATTGTGTGGTACCCTCTGTTGATCATGGAATTTCTTGTACTTAGCATTGGATTTCTACAAAATATCCTTGACCTGTTGGAAGATGTGTTGAATCCGCTCAATGAATCTGGTGGTTTTGTTGATCACAAACTGATCATGAAAAGAGTTTTTCTATGTGATGGCAAGAGGAAGTGAAACATCAATGGGTCTCAAGGGTTTAAATCCCATACCCACCTAAAATGGGCTATGGTTGGTGGAACTATAAAGAGCCCTGTTGTAGTTGTGTTGGACATATGGTAGACTCTCGTCCCATGTATGAGGATGCTTAGAATTGTGCATGCGCAGGATCTGCATAATCATCTTATTGTTGTTGACGTTAGTTTGGCCTTCAGTTTGGGGGTGGAAAGAAGTGGATTTTGTGAGCTTGGTGTCCAACAGACACCAGAGACTTGACCAAAAGGTGTTGAGGAACCTGTTATCTCAGTCTAAGATGATGGTATGTGGTATCCCAAAGTGGACCCAAGCTAGTTTGAAGAAGAGATTGGCAATATTTGTCATTGCCAAATTCTTCTTACAGGATGTGAGGATGGCCATCTTTGAAAATTGATCAACAACCACAAACACACAATCATTTCCATTCTTGGTGGACAACAAACTAGACACGTAATCCATGGAGATGGATTCCCACGACTTCTCAGGAATAGGAAGAGGGGTGTATAAGTCTTGCTTCTTGATGGCTAACTCGGAAATGGCGCAAGAAGTGCAAGATATGACATACTTGTTGACGTCCTGCTGAAGTTTTGGCCAATAAAAATGTTTCTGAAGAATGACCATAGTTTTCTCTATGCCAAAATGTCATGCCACCCAACTGTAGTGGGATTCCCAAATCAACTTTGCACACTCGCTTGTAGGAACAAAGAGATGGCCCAGGTGGCATAAGATTCTCTACTGAATGTGAAAATCAGTGACAGTGACACCTGTACCCAAGAGCTGATATGTGGTGGAAAAGTATGAATCTTGCTAGTAAAGTTGGGGCCACTCCGATATTTCATGTCCACGAGAATGGAGAAAAATGGTGAGTACAGCCACAGGAGGCCGACTGAGGCAATCATCAACATGATTGGAGATACATGTCTTATACTTGATGTTGAGATGGAACTTATGGAGGGAGGTGGACCACTTATGATGGTGGTCATTCTGCAATTTCCCTTGTGTTTGTATGAACTGTAGAGGCTTGTGATCAGTGTGTATGATTGTCTCTTTCCCCAGAATATCATGTTTCCATTGACGACATTATTGTACAATGGAATGCATTTTCGTGTCATAGGTGGGGTATTTCTAGACAATACCGGAGAGTGTCTCACTATGGTATTCTACTGGATTCCCATGTTGAGTGAGAATTGTGCCCACAACATAGTCAAATGCATCAGTCTCAATATTGAATGGTTGTTGTAGATCAGGCAAGGAGAGTACTAGAGCTAAGCACAAACAATGTTTCATATCATCAGATGCTCATTTTTTCTCCTTCCCCCACATAAAATTAGCCCTAAAACCACCCTTGGTCACCTGGCTGAGGGCCCATGCAATATGGGAAAATCCCAACATGAACTGTCGGTAGAAATTGGCTAGTCCTAATAAGCTCTGAAGCTTGGTCAATTTGGTCAGGGCTAGCCAATCACCAATGACTTGGATCTTAGTTGGATTAACATGTACCCCATGCTCATCAACAATGTATCCTAGGTATTGGACCCTATTCATGCAAAATATCATTTTTCCAAGTTGGCATAAATATTGTGCTGCCATAGAGTGCTCAAAACCTGTTGAATATGCCACATGTTCTCCTCCCACGTTATGTGGAAGATGAGGATGTCATCCAAATATACTACCAGAAAGGATTTGGTGAAGGGTCTCAATACATCGTCCATCAACCTCATGAAAGTGGTTGGTGCATTTGTTAAGACAAAGGGCATGGATAACCATTCATAGAGACCTTCTTTAGACTTGAAGGATATCTTCCAGACATCAGTAGGTTCGATGGGAACTTGGTGGTATCCAAACTTTAGGTCAATCTTGCTGAATAAATTTTCCCCCTTCAGTTGGTCAAGAAGTTCATCAATCCTAGGAATGGGGTAGCGGTTTTTTATTACAATTTTTTTTAAGGCTCTATAATCAATGTAGAGTCACCAAGTCCCATCCTTCTTCTGCATCAGTACAATCAGGCTTCCACAAGGGGAGGATTTTGGTCTGATGTGCCCCTTTTGAAGAAGCTCTTGGATCTGATGCCTGATTTTGTCATTCTCCATCGGTGAGCATTGACAGACTACTCCATTAGGTAGAGGTGCATTGGGGGTCAAATAAATTGGATGCTTGACTTGGAAATCTATCAGTACCCCTATGGTTGAGACGAAGATGTCTATGTATTCTTCCACTATCCCATCCACTTGCTTCTGCTACAAAGAGAGGCATTGTGTAGAGGCCATGGCTGTGGTAGTGACCTTCTTCTTATTGTGAGCACAGATCACAAAGAAGATGAACTTCCCGGTCTGTGAAATGGCCTTACTACATTGCTTAGCAGAGATTAAATAAATAGCAGTAGGTGGTTCCACCTCTAGGATCCTGTAAAATTATCTACCCAAAGTAATAATAACACTGTGGGGTCTAGACTCATACACAACATGACACCTCCACAAATATGGTTTTCCTAAAAGAGAATACCAAACTTTAAGGGGATAAATATCACACAATATGATGTAGGACCATCGTGCAAAGCCCAAAGCATGCGACTAAGCCAAAGAAATAGCTAGACGTGTGGAGGAAGAAAAAGAGCATGTTTTCATAAGAACCATTTTGAATTTTGAACTTAAAAGGCATTAATATAATAGTTAGGAAGATGGCATACTTTGCATTTATATCTTG
>JASDQU010436837.1:78859-89777 GCA_032191745.1 Picea mariana
TGTCACTAAACAATGTTTAGTTGAATTTAAGATAGGAGGATATAATGATAAGATACTCTATGATGTTATTCCCATGGATGTTTTTCATCTATTGCTAGGTAGACCATGGCAATATGATAGAAATGTGATTCACGATGGGACGATGAATACATATACCTTAGAAAATAATGGGAGGACTCACATGTTACTTTCAATCAAAGATAAGGAGGTGAAACGAGAAGTAAGTAACACTGTACTTCTCATGAGTGGGAAGGAACTCCTTAATGAGGTCAAGAAGAAGGAGGAACCATAATTCATTGTGGTCAGGAAGCCAACGATTGTTTTAACCAGCACAAGGATAGATGATCTACCAGAAGAGGTTCAGGAATTGTTGGGAGAGTTTGCTGACATAGTAGTGGATGAACTACCTCGTTCGTTACCACCAATCAGGAGTGTGACTCATCATATTGATCTCATACCTGGAGCCAGTTTACCAAACAAAGCATCGTACGGATTAACACCACAGGAGAATGAAGAGGTCAAAAGACAAGTTCAGGATTTATTGGATAAAGGGTTGGTTAGGGAAAGCTTGAGTCCATGTGTTGTTCCGACAGTACTTAGTCCAAAGAAAGACGGAGGCTAGAGGATGTGTACTGATTCAAGGGTGATTAATAAGATAACAATCAGGTACAGGTTTCCATTGCCAAGGATGGATGACCTGATGGATTTCTTAAGTGGAGCAAATTTTTTTTCGAAGATTGATTTGAAAAGTGGTTATCACCAGATTCGCATGAGAGAGGGTGATGAATGGAAAACAACCTTCAAAACTAAAGAAGGGTTGTATGAATGGCTTGTTATGTCGTTTGGCTTAACAAATGCGCCAAGTACTTTTATGATATTGATGAATCAAGTCCTAAAAGATTTCATCGGAAAATTTGTTATTGTATATCTTGATGATATATTGATTTTCAGCAAAATAGAGACTGAACACTTGAAACATTTGGCTACAGTAGTGAAGAGGCTACAACAAGAAAATTTGCTAATAAACATGAAGAAATCCTCATTCATGAAGACAAAGCTCATTTATTTGGGATTCATTATATATGCAGACAAGTTGAGGATGGATCCAGATAAGGTGGAAGTGATTAGGAATTGGCCATCACCGAAGAACATATTTGAGGTGAGGAGTTTTCACAGATTAGCTAGTTTCTACCGAAATTTCATTAGGAATTTCAGTGGAATTAGTGCATCAATGATGGATACAGTGAAGAAAATACATAAGTCTTTTCACTGGACAGAAGAGGTTGAAAGGAGTTTTAATCTGTTGAAGAGGAAAATCATGGAACAACCAATTTTGGTGTTGCCGGATTTCTGAAAAACATTTCAAGTGAAGTGCGATGCAAGTGGATTTGCAATAGGGGTAGTCTTAATTCAAGAAGACAGGCCGATAGTGTATTTCAGCAAGAAGCTGAATGAAGTGAAGTGAAGTACTCCACATATGACAAGGAATTTTATGCTATCATTCAGGCATTGAAGAAGTGGAGACACTATTTGGTTCCGAAGGAATTTGTCCTATACACTGACAATCATGCACTGTAGTTTGGGACTCAATAGGAAAAGTTGAATTAGAGACATGTAAAATGGGTTGAATATATGCAAAATTTCACTTTTGTGATTAAACATATTTCTGGTACTGCTAACAAAGTTGTTGATGCTTTAAGCAGGAAGTGTTTGTTGTTGCAGGAGTTCAAGGTAAAAACATTGGGTTTTGATGATCTCAGGGACATGTACGCAGGTGATCCAGATTTTAAGGAGGCGTATGAAGAAGCTGAGAATTTAGTTCTCAGAGATAAAATAAAATGGGCAGAATACATGATCTAGGAAGGATTGTTGTTTAAGGGCAATCAACTTTATATTCCAAAATGCTGCATGAGGGAGAATTTGCTGAAGGAGAAACACAGTGGAGGATTGGATGGACACTTCGGTCATGACAAGACATTCAAAAAACTGAACGAGTCTTAATTTTGGCCAGGAATGCAAGAAGAAGTTAAAAGAGTTGTGGACAGATGTAGAATTTGTCAACATTCGAAAGGAAGGAGACAGAATGCAAGATTTTATCAACCATTGCCCATACCTGAGAGGCCGTGGGATGCAATCAGCATGGATTTTATATTGGTTTTTCCAAGAACAAAAAGAGGATTTGAATCAATCTTTTTGGTGGTGGATATATTTTCCAAAATGGCACACTTCATTCCATGTTATAAAACCAGTGATGCAACTCACATTGGGAATCTGTTTTTCAAGGAAGTCATTCGACTTCACGGCTTACCAAGGAGAATAGTTTTGGATCAAGACACTAAGTTCGTGGGACACTTCTGTATAACCTTATGGAAGAATATGGGAACAAATTTATCGTTTAGTTTGGATTATCATCCTCAGACGGATGGACAAAAAGAAGTCATAAACAAGAGTCTGGGAGACTTGCTAAGGCGCCTGGTGACAGAACACCACAGTCAGTGGGACAACATATTACCACAGGTAGAGTTTGCTTATAATGATTCAATCAACAGAAGTATAGGACATAGTCCGTTTCAGATTGTCTATGGCATGCAGCCGAGGGGAATTTCTGAATTGAGAGATTCAGAATAGAATGTGACTAGGAGTGCTAGTGTAGAAGATTTTGCGGAAGCGATGAAGGAACTTCACAACCAGGTGAAGGAGCATTACAGAATTCAAGCCATGAGTATAAGAGAAGAGAAGATCAACACAGGAGACAACTTCAATTTGAAGTTGGTGATTTGATTTTGGCACACCTGAGAAAGGAAAGGTTCCCGAGAGGAACATATAATAAATTGAAGATGAAGAAGATCGGACAATGAAAGGTCTTGAAGAAATTTGGGATAAATGCTTACGAGATTGAATTACCCGATGGGATCGGAATTTCTCCGATATTCAATGTCTCATATTTGTACCCATACAGAGCTGAGGAAGCAGGAACAAACGATGAACAGTCAGAGGTTCAGTGGAAAAAGAAGATGCCAGTTGCAGAAAAGCCACAGATGGAGCTCATACTGGATGAAAGGGTCGGCAAGAAGACCAGATGAAGGGAATACTTTGAATACTTGGTCAAATGGAAAGGACGTCCAGTTGAATATGCCAGCTGGGAGAATGAAGGAGCGATTTAGAAGCATGGACAGACCATGAGAGAGCTCATGGATAGGAGCCCATGAAAAATTTTCAAGTGAGGGAGTATGATGCAGGAGCATCGCCAACGTCAAGTGAGCGCGGGGCAGGCACCAACGCATTTTGACATATGATAAAGTTATTTGAATCATTTTGAAAATTTGATGTGCCAAACATAAATGTAATAATTAAAGAGGGAGGCGTACTTGTAATATTGTAAATAGACCTTGAGCATCCTACTCTTGTAATAAGTAGATAGAAGCATTTATGATAGTTAATGCAAGTAGGTAGAATTGAATTCCAAGATTAGACAGTTTTAGAAGGAGTGAGGGAAACAGGATATAAACACGCTCACTTGTATCATTGTGATAGACAGAGCAAGAGCATAGAGGAGAAGCAGAGAGCTGTGTAGCAGACTCCATGTACAAAAGTTCTGAATTAATANTCATGGTGTTCATGTATTCTCTGTGTATGCATTTTTGAATGTTATTCTCATGAATGTTTTACTCTTTCTGTCATGCAATTGTTTTTATTCTATGTATGAATGATTTCTTGTTGAATGTCTGAAATCTGAGAGAGAGAGAGAGAGAGTAAGAGAAATGAGTTTCAATTGATTATCTATCTGAGCAAGAGTTCCTGTAAGAAGTGCAGTTGAATTTGTCCACAAGGAGTGCATTGAAAAAGTGTTCAAAGGTTTGTCTCTGAAATCTCAGGAGAGATAGATTTTGTTCTCATTCCAAGGGAGTGCATTTTGGAACAAGATTTGTGCAAAGTGTGTGCAGGTTGAAGATAGTTTCAAGGTTTGAAACCCAAGGAGTTGTTGATAGACTATTGCTGCAAGGAGTGCGTAGAGTTGGAGGTGTTCAGCACTTGAAGTATTGGAAGGGTTTCTGCAAGGAATGTGTGCAGGAGGTTCTTGAAAGGTTTTGAAGTTGTGGAAGATCTCAAAAGGATTCAAACTTGATAAGTCGTCGAAGGGAAGGAACGAACGGTCAAAAATCTTGTGTGGAGGATTTGCGAAATCTCGTTAGTCGTCCGATCTGATAGAGAAGCAAGGAGGTTATGGCCGTTTCCAGAGTTTCAAGCTCAGGATATCATGAGCCATTGGATCCTCACCCAATTAACCATCAACCATTGGATCTAACTAGAGTTGCATGAAGGTTAAACTCTCATAGATAGAGTGAAGGTCCCGAAAGGTGTCAAATATCGAGGTGTTGGAGCTCGAGATATCGGAAGTCCTATCGACACGAGATCAGGTTACTTTAGGGTGAAAACCCATATTTTGATCTAGACCGTCCATCTTGAAGGGACACGTGGTGGAGATAGGGGAGTCCATCGATATTTTGAGAGTTCCGAGGACAAGAAGTCGGAGCATTTCAGCATCGAAAACTCCAAAATCGTGAGAAGCTATCAGGACTGTCAATCATAGGAGGATGCATGGCTAAGATATAAGCATTCGGGAAATTTCCCGAAAAGAAAGCCATCTATAGGCATTACGAGATTCGAAAAATCGGGAATCCTGAGGACAAAGCGTTCACGCATTTCGAAAATGTGAATTTTGGAAACCCGATAAGGCAAAAAACTTTGTTGTAGGGCCAACTGATGTCATATCAGGATATCGGGGATTCCGAGGACAAAGTGTCGATGCATTTCGGCATTTGAAAGCTCAAAACCCCGAAAGGAGATAGGACGATAGTCACATAAGGGGAGGTCGTGTGGACTAGGAGTCTAGCCCAGGGGACTAACTAAAGTCGAAGCATCTCGGGATATCAGAGATCGAAAAATCAGGAAGGCAAAGGTTTATGAAATCAAGGATTGGAAAACCCTGAAGTCCGAATTCTACTTTTCTATTTTGAACGAAGAAGCGATTAGGCCTAAAGGATGTAAGGAGCAGAAAAACCTTGTGGGTTGATTTTATCAGAGATTTCGAGGAGGGATCAAAGAGCCACTTCAGATCGAAGTTGGAATTAGAACGATCCTTAAGTCCAGGAGGTCAGCGCAGAGGACTTTGCCGAGGTAGAGGGTGCGTCTGCATCATAACTCCTCACAGTTTGAGAGTTATGGCCTTATGAAGTTGGAGGACCCTCATATGTCATCTAGAAGCCCCAAAAGGTCAAAGTAGTCAAAGTGGTTTAAGAGATTTTAAAAGTTAAATAGTAAAGTGAAGTAATGAGTGTATTATAATTCAAAGTGAATAAAAAATAAATTATTTCAATAATAAATTTAATGGATAAATTAGAAGTGGGTTAACCCTAAAATAAGGAAAGTGGGGCCAAGTGACTTAGAATATTTTTGTAAGGAAGCTACTTGGAGAGTATAAATAAGAGGCAAGGCTCTCTCATTTTTTAAGGAAGCTACTTGGAGAGTATAAATAAGAGGCAAGGCTCTCTCATTTTTTAAGGAAGCTACTTGGAGTATACTGAATATATATAGGTGTCTGAGGTAACCAAGGATACATAAGCCAAAATTATGAGGGAAGGTGAAGAAAATAAGGCCAAAATGCAAGGAAGGATAAATTATTTTGATGGTGCTTTCTAAGGTATGTTATTTACAGGTCATCTCAGCATTTTCATTATAACTATTTTTATATAATGATTCAGACCATGAAATTGCTATTCCATTGAGAAAACATAGCCAAGTATCTGTGGTAAGCAATTCATCTTGTGGGTCATTTTATTTTTGGAGTTACACTCCGTGGAAAATACTTGGCTAGTGGCTAGTCCTGAAACTAGTCAAAAGGAGGTGTTTCGGGTAAAACCGTGATAGCTTCTTCATAAAAGATCCAAATTCAGTGAAACCAAATGTTTTGTTTAGGTTAAAATATGTGGTATTTTTTGTAACAGTTTCAAATCAATTGAACAAATATTACGTGCGGGGAACGCTCTACAAGGTCGCTATCTAGAATAAGCCAAAATTCACCAAGGTATGCCATTTTTGCTATAACTCCTTTTCTGAGAGGTTCCAATTAGTGACACCTAGAGGAATTTCATAAAACACATTGAAGAACATTTTCTATCATTTTTATATCTTTATACATTACAGGTAAAAATTTATGATTACTTCAAGTTATGGTTGTTGACTAATCCAAAACTAGGCATGTGAGACTAAAGAAACGTTTTATGAAAATGCTAGTCTCTTGTTGTTGAAGTTAAGGAAGGTTTGCAGTAATGTGATCATATAAACCAGTTCTATTACAGAGATACAAATAATATTTGGATGATGAAATTGATGAGGGATTTTGGTTGAGGTACATGTTGAGTACATGGTTNAGTTGGCACATACATGAGGTGTATAGTTGATGATGTTGGTACATATTGATGAGTCATAGTTGATGAGTAGTTGAAACATGATTGGTACATACTTGGTAGATGGTTGGATGCACTTGTTTATGGTACGGGTTGATTACAGGTTATTTGGTACAGGTTGGTGCATGGTTGATGCACTTGTTTATGGTACATGTTAATTACAGGTCGAGACACAGGTTGATGCATGGTTCATGCATGGTTCAAATTTATTGGTACAGGTTTACAGTGATATATCTCACAGCGATAGGTTGACAGTGGTTCCATCATTCTACTTCTACTTCAAGGTGGCAGGATGGGGCAAGGATAGGCGGTTGTAGTTGGAGAACATAGGGGGTTGTAGCATCCTTCTAGTTGTAGCTAGAGAATTGGGGAGTTGGAGCTTCCCTCAGGTTGTAGTATGAGAAACTAGGGGGTTGGAGCCTCCTTCTAGTTGCAGCTGGAAAACAAAGGAAGTTGGTGCTTCCAATTAATGTAATTCTTGAAGACATATAAGAAAAAGCATTCCGTGGTTTTATCCCGATTTGGGTTTCCACGTAAAACACTGGTGTACTATGCATGTGTATGTTTGTTCATTTGTTCATTGCTTATTTACTCTACATTTATTGGATGGTAATGCTTCATTGATATAACACTTGGATTATATGGTTAAAAAGTATTAAATTTCTCTATTACTGATTCACCCCCCCTCTCAGTAATCCAACAAATCATTCAAATATTAATTAATAAACAACGCAACATTTTACAACATTTGACAATGTAATAAAGTAACAAACCCATTTTATTATATATGAATAAGAGATCCATAATAATACCAAATGGGATGTTTGCACTTTACGTGGTTGTAATACCCTAGTTTTGAGTTATCTTTGACCAACAAAACCCCACTAGACACCGACCCCTTTCATCATCACCTGCATGTACAGATGAAGTCTCACTCGAGGTATCTGTTGGGACTGCAAGAACCATGTTTCTTTAGAAGTGAGGGAATGGGAGGTGACAATTCTATTCGTTCTTACTTATTGGTTCTATCCTTGTTTCTCTATATTTTTTCTTTATTAGCTACTTAGTGATTTCAAATTAATACTACCATTATATTCCAGATTTCCACATAACCCATTATTGTAACAATCGTGATTATTGAATAACGATTATACATAAGACAAATTTAATCTAGTAAGAATCCAAACAAAATCCATTAACAATCATATAAAATGAATTCAACACAGGAATTAACATGGTTCACCCAATTCTGGGCTATGGCCAAAATGATTGGCTTCTTCATTATGTGTTTGGTAATTGATTCAACATTGTGCACCGCTAGTACAAAGATACATCATGGTCATTTTTCCTTTCTCCTGTCCTAGCCACTTTACAGTGCAAGTCTCTCTCTCTCTATCACTCTCTCTTTGCATCATCTCCTTAGCATTCATATATAGGTTCCTTTCTTCAACAACATAGAACAAAACCATAACAATAACTAACAGGGAGCCCAAAAATGAGGAACTTCTATTCTCCCAACTCACTACATATTTATACATAAATTCTAGGTCTTAAAAACCTACTTTGTTCATCCAAAAACCCTATTACAATGCATGACTACTCGAGATAACTAGTTGTTTGGGCTACTTTCACCTGTTTTTCCATCTGCATGCTACTTTTGAAGTGTGACTATTTTTCTTCCTTCTTTTTCTCTTCCTTCTATATTTAGCACATCGGGATATCATCCTTCCTTTTCTCCCACTTTCTTCTCTTCTTCATTATTATCTCTTTTTTATTCTTCTCGCTTACTTTAGTATTCTCTCTTATTGTGCACTTCTTCTATACTTACTATTTTTATCAAAATTGTATCCAAACATTTATGTCCAACAACCCCCAACAATCACCTGTGGCTCGTCTCGAGCCACTTAGGACTATTTTGAACCTCTCCTCTCTTAGATAAACTTATGGGAGGCTTCCTTGGTTGTCACAACTTACTTTATTATTGTTTTCTCTTGATCCATATTTATGATTGGAACGAAATGAAACCACATATTTATAATATTAAAACAGAGAAAAAGTGAGCAATAAAAGAGAGATAGTAAAAATTGACTTCTATTAAATAAGAAATATGTTGAAAACTGTAAAATGCAGACTGAAAACAAGATTGCTAGAATGGTGGCAACTTATCTCTCAGAAGAGATGTAATTTCTACGCTCATTCGAAAGAATATGAGTAAAATGAGTCTATGAATTCCTTTTTTACAATAAACACGAATTCCAAAATCATAGACATCCAAAAACCTAACCCTAGGAGATGAAGCTCCAAAAGTCACATGGGCCCCTATTGGGGTAAGTTAGAACCTCAACTTCTCGAGGTCATAAATTTTGGATAAGATCTTTGTTTAAGGAGAACGATATCTCATTGGAAAGGTATTGACAAGGAGATTATTTTAGGGAGCTCAATTAGAGACTTTCATTTTTTATTCTACTTCATGGGCCACTTGTTTCACCTTTCCCTGTTCAGTGGCCAGTTTACCGATCACCATTATTGCTTCTTCTTGCAATGGTCTTGAGCATTGATGAAGGATATTTTGTTGATCTCTCATCTATTCCACTTCCATGTATGACTACCTTTATGCCAAAATTTTGGTCATACGTTCAGCTGATGGAAGTGTGTTATTTCTCTTTGAAACTTGATGGGCCTTTTCCTGTACTTCTTTTAATTTGTTATCCACAACCTTCATCTCTAGATCTTCCACTAAGTCTATCTATATGTGTGCACTCTCCTCTTAGAGTTTTTCGCACTCTTCTTGTATATTCTTAATATTGGTTAATGTTTTCATCACCATTATCTCTCTACTTTCTTATACTTCTAGTGGCATTCCTGGTGTAATTTGCAATTGTAGGCCCTCAATCTTTGCTCGGAAGTCATTGATGACTTCGTCAATATTCAATACATGTTCTTCCACAGTAGCCTCAACTACTATTGGCACTTTTGGCACTTTCTTGTACAACTTATGTACGACTTATTGTGTGTTTTTCTCCATGCTCTCAGCTTCATCCTTTTCCTTTAACACTTTCCTAGCCCTTTCCTTGGCGTCATTCTTTTCCTTCCTTACTCCTTCCATTTTCCCTTCCACTACGCTCTTTTTCTGGAGAAAAAATTCATATTGTTGTTGCAATTGAGCCTTCTAGTCATATACTTTGGTCAAATATTTGTGTTATTCCTCTCCTCGCATCCTAATATCATGCAACATGTCCATTTGTAGGATTTGTAGTATGTGTGTCGGCAACAGTGACACCAAAATGTTAAAATAGCTGATTTCCTTCACCTGTTCTTATAATTCTTTGATTGGGAACTCAATTGCATCTTCCTCAATTTGTAGTGTTTTGTGTCCAGCCACTAGATTTGTTAAGGCTGGATGCAAAGTCTCTACTTATTCCACCAGAATTGTGGACATTCCCCTTTCTGAAATGTGCTCTTTTGTTATGCTAGATACCTCTAAGAGTTTTTGTAGTGTTATCAACTACTCCTTCACCTTCTGTTGTTACTTTACTTGTTTCCTTGTCACTTCCTAAATGACTTCCTCTGTGACATCTCATACCTAGTAGCCAATTTGGTACATATCATCATTGGTTAAGTTGTATACTAGGGTTACTTTATGTGCTTTAGTCTTCTTGTGTGCTCCTCCTACTAGCTCCTTCCCTTTATCTTTGTGTTTGATGCCTTCCGTGGGGACTGTCTGTTTTTCCTCTACTATTGATGGCCTAGGTGTATCTCCTACGCCATTGTTTTGATCATTTCCCTACCCCTCATCCAGCTCTTCATCACTCTTATCTTATTCTTCTTCATATTTTGGGTGCCCCGTTTTCTCTATTGGGATTTTCCACCCACATTCCCAATAATTCACAATCAAACATGTATCCTTTGTTGTCAACCTATAGCTAGTTGGAAGCCACTAGTTTGTAGGGTCCTTCTTTGCTTACACATACACGTGGTGCATGCCTTCTTTGAAACATGTGATATCCTTATAGGTTTACATTGGTTCATCTAAGATGTGCAGTGTATGTTTGATTAGATACCTGATATTATCAAAGTATACAAAGAATGTGAAACTATTGTCGTGTCTCCTCCTCTTGTTTTTTGTATTCCATAAGTTGGAATAACCTCCATCCATATTACCATTTTCGGATGTCTCTGTGAATTGAGAGTAGCTTGGTTCTTTCCATCCTACTAGCATGATCAAAATCAAATTCCATGCATAGTGAAATTTTGTACCCTTCTTATGGGTCTTGATATAATCTTGAAAAAATTAGTTCACCGAGAAGGTGGCCCACTCCATCTAGACCCCCTCTGACCACTTATTTACGACTACGATCATTGCAGTACGTACTTCATCCTTTCATCATTTTCACAACAATTTGAAATCCAACACCTGCGCTGCAAATCGAACACCATTGTCATTGATGTTT
>JASDQU010436837.1:140989-154248 GCA_032191745.1 Picea mariana
ATCAAGGACAGTTGTGGATCATTGGATCCAGAAGACATGTGGTGACAGATCATCTTTTCGCTGACTAGAAATTCAAAGGAAGGAGGTGCTCTTACCCCTCGAACTCACGATATGAGAGGTCATGAAAATATCTAGACCATCAAATCATCAAAGTTCTGGACTGTTTATCTGAAGAGAGAAGTTCTCAAAGTACTAGCCAGTGGTCATATCTCATGGTCACATCGTCGAGAGCTAGAGAGAAGAGATAGAGAAGCCAAGATTCATTTCAGAGTCTATGACATGGAGAGTCGAGATGACTCTTCATAGAATCCCTGAAATGTGATTTGCGAAATGTGCTTTCAGACTTGGCCCATGGTCACTGCTGGGGGTCACATGAATGGAAGGAGCTAGCATAGCTAGGCTCCATTTCGGGTATTGGGAATTCCAAAGGAAGGAGTCAAGGAGACTCACGAGAGAAATCTTGAAACGCGARATCGTGATGAGATCTGGACCATCGAATCATTGGAGATCTTGACCGTTGATCGGGCTCGATGAATTTTATAAGTTAGCAAAATGTGAAACACCTATTGGTGTAGGCTGTGGTCACCATCAGTGGTCATGTGAGAGGGAGGAGCTAGCATGAAGCTAAGCTCTATTTCGGGGATCACAACTTGGAGTGTTGAGACCCTTTGACACAGGATTGYTGAAATGCGAAATGCGAAACACATTTTGATTAGGCTCGTGGTCACAGCCAGTAGGCATATGGGATAAATGCGAGACCCCGCACATTTAATCCAACGGTGATGATTGTTTTAGAATCTGATGGAAGGGATATTGTTGATTTTCACGATTAACTGTCCAGTTACAATTTAGTTAGCAGAATTGAATCATGGTTCTTGGACGGTTGGCGATTTAGTTGTTGAAGTGTTTTTTCCCTAGGAGATTCGAGGAGTAACTAAAGGAGTAGAAGTGCAAAAAAAAGTAAAAGGAGTGATGTGAGTTGTTGGCTAATCCAAAAAATAAAAATGAGTTGAAATGTAAGAAAGGAAAAATCATAGTATGCACAGTGTGAGATCAAACTCAGAGATGACTAACAGATGATGAACAGATAGAAGCAAGAGAAGAATTGCAAAACAGTTTGAAGCAGAGCAGAATGGCAGAATAGGAAGAAGCAGAGAAGAATTGCAGGACAGAGGAGAAGTGGTAAGAATTGCAACACCTGTATAGTTGGTTATTAAATCACTTATTTAATTTAAGGGAGTTTCGGTGGTTCTAGGGAGGACTATGGTCATTTGATATTATATTTGGTTCTTGAATATTGGAAGTTGTATCTTCCATCTAGTTGTGGCTAGAAAAATAGGGTGGCAAGGTGGTGCTCGGGGAAAATAGAGTTTTCTGTATGCAAGTTGGTGCTTGTATAAGTCCAATTGGTGTTGGAACATTAAGGGTGTTGATGCTTCCTTCTATTGGGTTCTAGAGAAACCAGAGAGTTGGTGCTCTTAACAAGTTGGTGCCTGTATAAGTGTAAGTAGGTGCTTCCATCTAGTTGGTGCTTTAACACTCAGGGAGTTGATGCTTCCTTCTAGTGGGTTCTAGAGAAACCAGATATTTGGTGATCTCAACAAGTTGGAGCTTGTAAAATAGAGGTAGTAGCCTCACTTTGAGTTGGTGCTCAAACATAGATGATGTACAGAACTTAAAAGACTACCTATCATTCAAAGAAGAAGAGGTTTTGTCCCTTTATGGGTTTCCTCATGAAAATATGTCTTTGTGTATATCTTATGTGTGACTGATGTTTATTATTCATGTTGTTCATATGTTATATAATATTGATGGTCACTTGGAAGAGATTAAAAATTGTTTGAATAGTCATAGATTGTTTAAGCACAGTATCAATTGATTCACCCCCCCCCCCCNCTCAGTTGTCTTAGTATTTTCAACATAATATAGTGTTGAACCTGAAGTTTTTGTTGTCCCCCCCATGACACTTTGTGAGTTGTCTCTTCACGCACTCTAGCATGGTTGTGCTCCAGTCAAACACTCGTTCATTTAAGAAATGTACTGCACATTGCATGTGCACCCAAGAGGCCTGATGTAAGGTCACAAATCTAGTGATCCAACCAATAAGTAAAACTATCACTTTCAGTGATAGGTTGGTAATTTGGTGGATCGGCACCTGAGAACCCACTTTATCTGTGCCATCCTCATTGTTTTTCCCAATCAAATTGACAATGTTTTTTAGTCCAGGAGGAAAATCATGAAGGTTGACTGGTTCCCCTCTCCTCGAGAGGCCAGTCAAAAAATAGATATCCTTAGTCGTTGGAGTCAATGACTGCCCCTTGAGCATAAAAGCCTCAACGCCGGGGTGTCAATAATGCACCGAGGCATTTAACAGCCTGGCTTGTGCCCTCATGAGTGGACACTAGAAAAATTTACACAACCGACATTGTTTTAATGCGGTGACAACAACAGGGTCTTCTTCGACCAAAAAATCAATGTCTTCGTGCTCCCTCTCTCTCTAGTGGACATACATCCTATCAATGACAAGTTCAAAGGGGAGTTAGACCTTGTATTTTATTTTTTACTTTACCTTTGTGAGGGTTTATGCGATCTATAGTGAGCACAGTCATGTATGCACACGAGCATAGTATTTTATGCATGCGTACACGCGGGGCTGCCCCTTTTTAAGAGTGCACCCCCCAAAAACATTAAAATTAATGCAAGAAAGAAGTATGGAAATGAAGGAGGAGATAATTTGTACTTACTTGGTCTGAGCAGAAGTTTGTTTCGTCCTCTGAAGCTCCTAGAATCAACTCTTTTAGAAAAGGGGTGGTTTTGGCTTTTTGGTCAATTGTCAATTTGCAATGGTGATAATGAGCTGTCAGCTTCTATTTATAGACTTTTTTGGCCCTTTTTGTCATTTTTTTGAACCCTTTTGTCATTTTTTCTGGCTTGAAAATCATTTAACGTGGTTCTTGAGTTTCTCATTAGATGTTACGATACACTTCACTTTTGATTTGGAAAACGTTTTGGGAGATGGGTCACTTTTAAAGATTCTTTGGTAAAAGTCGTTTTTCCAACTTTTTCATTTAAGTTAGGATTCCACCTCCACTTTTTGCATCTCGTTTTCTTTTCTACATTACCATAGGATCGAACCCACCGAATTGCGACATAGAACTGTCATTGCTTCTTTAGAAGTGTCGTAATTTGGTGGTAGAGCCTACCTCTACATGGATGCCCTAGGTAGATCCTGGTTGCATTTTTGGTGTCCATGTTGTCATTAATGACTTGAGGCTCAGGAGTCCTTGTTAGTATTGTCATGATTACAATATTGATCCTCATACATCTAATATGTCATCATTCTTGACCTCACCCTCGGGACTCCCAGAAAACGAGTATTCTTTTAAGCCCTTTTCAGACTCTTTAAAAATGAAAATATTGTCGAGCGATCTTGTTGTCCTTCACGCTTGCCAAACTAAAGTTTGAAGGCACATTTGCCCAGCGGTAGTTTACCAATTTTTTTGTCTGGATGGTCAATTTTATGAACAAAGGTACACTCTAGGAACTTAGGTTTGCTAGAAGAGTATTCTCAGGTATAATTTTAACCCTTTTTCGGGACTGAGGGACTAAATTTACGAAAAAGGAACCCCCACAGAGTCCATAGTTAATCTCTTTTCAGACTCCCTAAAATTGAAAAGATTGTCGAGTGACCTTCTTCCTTCACACTCTTTAAAATGGTCCAGAAGAACATCCCCTACGAATTCCATAGTTAAGCTCTTTTCAGACTCCTTAAAATTGAAAATATCATCGAGTGACCTTGTTCTTTCACACTCGTTAATTGGTTCAGAAAAAACATCTACTGGCATGAGTTTACCCCTTTTTTTGGCCTATAGATTAAGGAGGAAAAAGGTATATCTCGGGAGATTCTTCTCACCAGGAGAGTTATCCTAAGTAGATTTTATACATTTTTGGGATAAGGAAACTAAATCTTGAAAAAGGATGTGAGTCCATAGTTAAGCTCTTTTCAGACTCCTTAAAATTTAAAACATTGTCGAGTGATCTTTTCTGTGTCACACTCGTGAAAATGGTTTTGAATAGACATCTTTTCAATGCTAATTTATCCCTTTTTCAAACCGAATAGACTACCTTCGAAAAAGGTACCCCGGCGGAGTCTTCTTTTATGCTTTTTCAGACTCTCTAAAAATTAAAAACCACTGAGCTTACCTTCTTTGGGCTCATGAAAAATACATTGAAGGGGGTTTCATCATGTCCTACTAATCACACTTGCATCTATGCATCTTTGACCTAATGTTGGCTCCATGTTTCTCTCAACTGAACCTTTGAAGCATGCCTTATACGCAAGCCTTGTAGCACTTTGCCTCTGCGACTTGACACCTTGACCCATGGAGGAATTTTCCTGAGTGTCATTTCCCCATACATGTCTCCTTTATATGAGCATTAGTGTGTTCCTTGCGCTTGGAACTAGTATTCTTTGCAACACTCATTCCTCCTTTGTAACGTAGAATTCTTTTATTCCTTTTCAAGATTTTCAAAAAAGACAAAAAAATCAAATATACCCCCAAAAGAGGATAGGAAAAGTATTTTCTTTTTATGGCAGCACAATGAGTCTCCCTTAGAAAAAGCACATCCTTTCATTTTTCATAAATAATTGGGATTTAATATGACCTTAGGAAGTTCTTCTCGCTACATAGAGTTGTGTCCTCCTCCGTTTGGTTATTATTCCAAACACATGGAGAGTTTGCATTGCCTCCTACATTGTGAACTTATGTCAATGTCATACTGCTTGAGTCTGATCATCAGTCATGCTATTGTCCAAGGGAATTTTTACCCAACATTAGTCGGCCTTTTTGTAGTTTGTCTCTTTCCCTCATGCCCGACCATCCCCATAAGTCCAATGAAGTCTTTGCTCGAAATCAATGAAGTTCTCTACCTGATCACCGAGATCCTATTGTTTGTTCCCTGATGAGTCGTCGAGGACCTCTGGGTAGTGAAGTTATATGCTCACATTACACTCCTACCCAATTTTTGAAGATCTTTAATTTGTTTCTTGAGCTATGAAGGCCTCATCTTTATCCATCAGGCATCATTTGGCTTCTTGAAGATGGATACTATACATGTATATCTTTGATTTTGAGATGTAGATCTATTGTGTATTGCTCACGGCTACACTTTATATAGTTATATGACATGGATCTACAGTGTATTTGATTGGCAACCATGATTTATTTCATCTTGAGCATGGGTATGCCCGCCTCGGTGAGACAAATATTATTTTGGCAGATGGCACCTCCCGAACTCTAGTCCTGGGTTCACTTGCTTCGTATGTTGGTGAAGATTTGTAATGTATTTCGGCCATCACATTCTCTTATGACCTCACACATTAGGGGTCATCTGTTATAACCCTAAATTTCATCATACATGCATACCTGGCATCAGGCCCTCTTACTTGTTATTTTTTCCAAGCCATCCCTGAGCAGCTCTTCTTAAAAAGCCATATTTTTTAAGATGTATGCACGCTGCACCACTACTTCCTATGTACACACGCTTACTGCACCACTACATCTCGCGTACATATGCTAGCTGCACCATTACAGCCCGCGAGAAGCATCAATTTGTCATATAAAAGGAGGTTTTGGGGTATCATTCCTAAGAGAAGCATAAGGACAGTGAAACTATGCTCATTTCACATCCCCTCCTTGCCCCAAGAATTTGCAACCACCTTGTGAGTTTTGTGCCAGAATTGTCCATTCTTGCCTTTTTCCTCCATTATAAGCCTATGCCATTTCCCTAGAGAGAAGTGTGAGAGGAGAAAGATATGTGGAAGTGCAGTTGGAGCTTGGTGAAGAGGATTCCAAACAAGGTTCGAGGAGTAGTCGTTGATCTCATTGTAAGTAAACTTTGTGATATCAATAAAAAGGAATACTTTTTTTGTCCCGCAATATGATGTGTTCAATATTTATGTTTGATTTATGTTTTATACTGACATCTAACCCACTAATTCATATATGAGATACATGTCCATAGTTTATTGTTTGTCTTTTTGTGAATGCAGGTCAGCCTTGGGAGGAGACTTGTAGTCGAGGAGTAATTGAATGCGAAAGGGTTGACACTGGACGAAGAGTTTAAGGTAGAGTTACCAGATCCTTTTTACTTTGTATTTATTTTATGAATGTGGGGTATATTTGGGGTAGTCTAAAGAGTAGGATACTTTTAGACGGTTAGATCTGCCTACATGTTGAACCCTAGTGTAGTCCATAAGGGGTTTTTCCCACTATAGCAGTAAGATATTCTTTTGACCAACATATCTTGTGAATATTGAATGCTACTTTCATTGATCTCTCTTTTTTTTTTTAAATCTTCATTTTGATGTATGTCTAAGCTTTAACTCAATGATTAACAAATTTATAATTGTTTCTAAACAATTGAGAGGTCTTTAGCTAGATATTTGCATGCATGTGTAATAATCGTTATCTAATTTTTATAGAGAATTATTTCTNTTGTGAATATTGAATGCTACTTTCATTGATCTCTCTTTTTTTTTTTAAATCTTCATTTTGATGTATGTCGAAGCTTTAACTCAATGATTAACAAATTTATAATTGTTTCTAAACAATTGAGAGGTCTTTAGCTAGATATTTGCATGCATGTGTAATAATCGTTATCTAATTTTTATAGAGAATTATTTCTATAATATATATATATATATATATATATATATATATATATATATATATATCTTTTAAGAAGTTATCTTTAAGAGGAATTGTATTATTATTCATGCTTTCTTTTGTTTGATTGGTTGAAATAATTATTTATGTGAACTCACAATCTTTAATCATAATTATTTTCTAAAACACTACAAGAAAACCTTTTCCCAAAAAATATAGAAAGATCAAGGACATAAAACTGAAAAATCTTAAAGCCCATCAAACGGTTGTTGGACCATTGATCTAGAGAATCACACTATTCCAAATGAAGAAGAGTCCAACTGTGCCTCATATTTTGGTGTGATTCCTACATTTGAGAAAAAGGGAATCCATCCCCCTCAACACAATTGGCGCTAGAAGGAGGGTCGATGCATGAAAATTCATCATAACATCCCACGTAAAGAAGATACTCCCATTGAAAATACCTCACATCATGTTGAGGAAAGMACTAATTATAATCCTAAAATCCCATACACAATCTCTTAGGAAGAGGTTAATACATTTAGGATAATCTCCATATCATACGCTTGGAAGATAAGAGAATTACCCTTAACCTCATTACTTCCTCGAAGGAGGAGAATGGTAARACCTGTTGTGCCCGCACCAACACATACTTTCATACACACAGTTGAATATTTAGTGGATTTATCTCTGATTGAAATAAAACAAYCTATTGGCCTAATCCCTAACACACTTGTTGTCACTCCACCCAAAAGTAATTACTCTGAACCACAAGATTCATATTCAGAAGAAGAATAATCTAATTAAGAAGCCTTTAATTATGAATCAGATTACATGGGTAAAAAAAACAAAAATAACAAGGAAGGAAATAACCAACCTTGGTTGGATATAGGTTTCTTGGCCTTACACGATCATTTACGTAACTTACCTAGGCATCTAAAGAAACTACTTCCTATGTTTGACCCTGAAACTTTCGGGTTGTCGGAAGATCATATTAAGAAGTTCACATTAGCAATATGATTGATGAACATATAACATGAATATGTAGTATTCATATTGTTCCCTTATAGCTTTGAGGATTCATCTTCAACTTGGTATTTTAACCTCACAGTGGACTCCATAACTAGCTGGACAAAATGCCAAAGAGAATTACTAAAAAAAATTGTAGGCAAAACCACAATAGGAGCCYTGGTGGTTGAACTGTTCACTGCTACTATGGGCCCTAGGAAAAAAGTGAAGTATTTTAACCATCATTTCATCACTATCTTAAATAAATTCCAACCAGAGGATAAACCTTCCCAAGAGATGCAGATTGAAGTATATGAAAATTCTATGTCATCTTCCATCTCCATCTTTGTCAAGAGAGATGCCAAACTCGCCTTGTTGAAAACTTTGAAGAGGATAAAACCATTGAGTTTCAGATGAAAGGATGCAAAGAGAGCCATATATCTTTCACAAAGAAGGAAAATAAACAACCACCTAAAAAGGGACTCTTGTTGACTAGACCACAAGGTAAACAAGTTGATAAAAACAAAAAAAAGGATTGTGATAACATGGAAATCTCACAAAGGATGATCAAGAAATAGTCAAAATAAATTTCTGATATAAAGTGTGTTTTAATGCACACATGTTACTTAATCATTCTAGGTTTTTTGATCTACATGGGCATACGTGGTTAATAATTCAATATCTATGTAAATTTTTCAATATGAAATACCAATCGCAATAGGTGCAATAAATGAAAAATCCCCCATCAATGGTACTCTAAGGTAGGTCTACCAAGAAACCTCAAGCTCCATACACATTGAAGGTTGGTACTTTGGTGGTTCTATGTCTATTCAAGACACAAGGAACCACAATCCAAAGTGCACCATTCAAACTTACAACTAGTGTTCATGGAGCTTGAATTTTTTCTATAAATAAGATCTATGGGGAAACATTCAAAAGAAGAGAATAAAACGAAAACTTGTTTTATCTATATGATTCTTGAGGTCCATGTTCTTAAGATATCATATTGTGGAAATATAGATTCTAGCTAGTGTTTGGCCTCTTCCGATGAAGAGTTAATGCACTCTTCTTTGTTAGAGAGAGATGAGAATTCCAAAGGAACATAAAAGAACCCTCTAATGGAGGATAGCATTGTCCATCTAATCTATTCAATCTTCCAAGGTGTATCTCCAAGGCCTTAACCTTGTTCATTGGAAATAAAGAGTATACTTTATTCCNTATATATATATATATATATATATATATATATATATATATATATATATATCTTCACATGTTTGTCTCTTTACTTTCCTATTGTAAGTTACCTCTTTATGGACTATGTCTAATCAATTCTATGTTTATAGTGTAGCATCCTCTACTATAGTAAAGGTTGTTTTTTCTCACCCAAGTGACTAAAAAAAGAAAACATATTGGTGACTCCACTTGGTTTTCTAACCAATAATTCACCTTTCCTAGGTTGTTGCAGTGTTGGGGATTGAGTGTAACACTAAATGAAACAATAAAAAAATATACAAAATAACGAAGAGAATAAAATTCAAAGAAGAACGATGGTGTCCAAAGATGTCATTATAGAACTTAATCATAATGCTTTATGATCAAAACATCACAATGTATCATTGAGCACACAACAAAACTAATCTAATTAGATCAACGCATAAGGTACTTTATTTACATTTTCTATATCTAACCAATTTCCTTCAAATTGGTAAGATATTGTATACATAGATCTATTGGTGGTTGGAACAGATCCTAGAAAATATGTGCTATTGCACCAACTAGTTGACTTACCAAGTCAACCCAACCATCAATTCGTCCAACATGTAGTCGATTTCTCAGTTGGTCGATCTATTGATTAAGTGTCTCTAACCAACTATCTAGTCGACCACCCGACTGATTGTATCTAGTTACTAGCCGATTAATCGACCAACTATCCCTAGAAGGAGTGGAACGAACAATAAAACATGAGTTTCCAACATCCCCCATCAACACACAGTTCTGGAGATTCAGGTGATGAAATCACATCAAAAGGACACCCCCATAATTGCAACTTCATGAAGCCGAAGCATACTATGCAGCTTGACAAAATTAGCTTCAAAAAAGGGTTTATTAAATATATTAGCATTGTGATCATATTTTTTATAGTAAACAAGAGTGACAATGTTGAGGGTTGAGGCGAGGAATGGAAAGTCCTCACTTAAGCATTTTCTAATCTCACTAGGATAAGGTGAGATAGGCAGGAATGTTACCCTGGGTTTATAGCCTATGAAAAAATCTAATTCAGCCCTCAAGAAATATGTTCTTGGGCCTGGTGATATTATCAAGTTGTTTGTTTATGCTAAAAAAATGTAAAAATGTTTATATGTAAATGATTACAAAATTAAAATGAATGAAATAAAGAATAAATACAATATAAAAATTAGTAACATAAGTCTCAATTGAGAATAACCAAATCTTTTATTAATGATAGTTTTTTCTAAGTTACAACAAAATGCCTCTTTTCAAACCCTTGTGAGGGTAAGTACCAATATTAGACTTAGAAGTATAGGATGGAATTTAACAATTATACAAAGGAAATTGGTGTCTAAAATAAAATTACCAAGACTAAAATACATTCGATCAACCAAGTAACAAGTCCACCAAGTCTTGACTCTACAAAATAATCTTAATCAAAACTGAAAATTGATTCAACAATTCTAGTAAAACTACATAGACGTCCAAGAGAAATGAATGACCTTATGAAGCATGTTAAATATCAATGTTTCTTAGTGCGTTCTTATTTTCCACCCTTAGAATGATTATGTTATCAACAAGAGGATGTATCTCTTTAAGAAACTTAGAAAATGAAATAATGAAATTAATAAATCTCAATATGAAACAAGAGAAAACCTTGTCAAAAGTGTTTCTCTCTCATTCCTCCTCTTCTTTGTCCTTCTATTCTTCCTTTTATTCTGTAAAAGGTAGTTCCTCAAGTAGTTGAACTACTTTTAGTTACTAAATTTCAATAATTTAATTAATAAACAGGAAAAATAACTTAATGATAAGGATAATTAATAAATAATATAATAGCTAAATAGGTGGGTCCCCCCCCATCTTAATGGAAAATTGGGCTGGGATCTGCAGCTAGGGTTTCCCTAGCCGCATCCCGTGCTACAGAAGCTTGTATCTCATGAGAGCCTCTCTTCTCATCGACGCGTCTCTCCCTTGCCTATTCTCAGGCTTGGCTGATCCTCGCTCTCTTTGCTAGTGGCTATGCCCCTGTTCGATTATCTGCTTTTGGAGGTTGTCTGTTGGTGCCCCCACATCTTTCTTGTGACGAATCTGGTCTTCAGTGGATCTGGTGTGTCGTTTATGTTTGTGTATCCCTTGAAATTGTTGTGTTTGTCATGTTTGTACAAGCAGACTAGTCTGGCATATGTGTTGCTCTAGATTATGTTGTGTGGGGTGGTGACATGAACTGATCTGAATTGGGCTCCATCTTCTTGGTGGATCCCTCTCTCGGTGTGCTTGGTGGCTAGGTTTTGGGTCTCTATACTTGGGATATGGATCTTTGTGCAGAGGTTGTTGGATATTTGAGGTCCATCTTTTGGGTGTGTAGTGTTGATTCTGTGGGTCTACACTTTGTGTTCCTTTCTTATGCGTGCATTTATGGCTTATTTTCGTTAGATGCAGGATGTTTCCCAATCCTTTTTATTGTAACTGTACTCAGTGGCTTAGTATCTAACTCTGGGCCCCCTTGGGATTATTTTTTTCTTCTCTTTTTACCCATGATTGTTGCGTGCTTCATGCACCTATAAAATGTAATTTGGTTCTCTTTAGATGAATACAATTTATTTTTTTTCCGAGGAAAAAAAAGGTGGGGTCCCCCTCTATTATGCATCCTTTATTTTAATAATCAAGTTATCTTTTTCCTTATCGCTCCATAATATGATCATCAAATATAAAAATATATTAGCATCATATAGCATAACATAAATATGCATTTAAAAAACCATGGCATAAATCATTTGTATCTCCCATAAATATAACATAATATTTTAGAGTTTCAAAAATAAATATCACGATTCAACCATATGTCAAAATATTTTCCTATTAAAATATCATAATAAACACAATCAAAATAGCCCAGGGAATTTCTTTCTGAAAAATCATTCTCTTTCCTTGATGAATTCCTCATACTGAGACTTATTTTCTTCAAACTAGGATACCTCTGGATGCATATCATCTAAACTTATCTTCCCAATCTCTGTTGATTTTATCTTTGAATGAGTAGAGGAAGAGGATTTGGCCATGCTAGTATACGTAATAGGCTACTTTCCTTTGTCACTTTTAAAACTATGAGGGGTAGTGTTTTTATCCTTTGGAGGAGGAGGAGGAGGAGGCACAGATTCATGTGTAGAAACAATGTGAAATGGTAATACTAGGTGAACCAGAGGTGAAGGAAAATATGAATTAGTAGAAATAGTATGGACTAGCGGGGGGGATCTTAATGGGAATTGATTGGCACCATAAGAAGGATTGGAAGGAATATTACCCCATCCATCATTATTAAGTTGCAAAGGTGATTATGGAACATTAACGATACCAGGGTGAGGATGCAAGATAACATTAGGGTGTGCTTGAGGTTGTGGAAAGGCACGTTTTCCACCAATGTTTAAATTCCCAATTTGGATCAGCTGCTAGAATTCTTCAAAGTGAACATCAAATTGAATAGAGAACCTCAATGTTTTATGCTGCCCCTCCCTCGAGCTACTAAAACGTGTCAGGCCCTCTGCCTCTTATTCCTATTTTTCCTCCTCTACTGCTACCTTTACTGAAGAACCTCATCTATATCATCATATTCCAATTAGTACACATAAAAATTAAGTAAGATAAAACGTCTAACACCATTTTTCATCATTATTAGATTGTCTCTGAGAATCACAAAATCATGCAACATGAACAGGATATGAAGGGGAAAATGGAACAATGATAGAAATACAGTATCATCCATCAATCACATCAACATATGGAATCCATTTATGCATTCCCATGTTTTGTTACTATGTGTACATATTATTACAAATTCACTTTAAAACCAGGTCTACAACCAACCATTCCAAAATTATTTACAAGACATATCACATCATTCATCCCAAAGTATGTCATTTCTGGTGCATATATTTGAACTTCTCTTCATTACATAGACAGGGAGGAATAAAAATAGGAATTCAAATGAATGGGATTTAAGGGAATAGTTTATGTAAAGTGAAATCAATGAAGGGAATAATGAGTCTATATAACAATCCAAATGTCAACAACCAAATAGTTTCTTTATTAGCTCCAATTTAACCAAATAAAAACCAACCGTTTGAAAACTACCAATAAATAAATATTATAGCCAATCCATACCATTTTATTCAAAATGTTCTCATCCATCAAATTGAATAAAATATTTTCTTAGTTATGTGGACAAGGGAGAGAATTGTGGAAAATGGATTTTATTTGATTGGGAATAAAAGAGAATAATTTATGTAAAATGAAACACATGAAGGAGAAGTGTGATGTCCACATAACAAGTTTTAAAAATTTGATCATGAAATA
>JASDQU010436837.1:170747-195883 GCA_032191745.1 Picea mariana
GCATATTGAATATCTATATGTGTCTGAGGTAACCAAGGATATATAAACTGGAATTCTGAGTGAAGGTGAAGAAAAGAAGTCCGAAATGCAAGGAAGGATAAATTCTTTTGATGGTGCTTTATAAGGAATGTAATCATATACACCAGGTCTATTACAGAGAAAAAAATTAGATTTGGATGATGAAATTGATGATGGATTTTGGTTGTGGTACATGTTGAGTACATGGTTGAGACAAGTAGTTGATGATTTGGCACACATACATGAGGTGTATAGATGATGATGTTGGTACATATTGATGAGTCATAGTTGATGAGTAGTTGACACATGATTGGTAAATACTTGGTACATGGTTGGATGCACTTGTTTATGGTACAGGTTGATTACAAGTTGGTGCATGGTTGATGCACTTGTTTATGGTACAGGTTGATTACAGGTTGAGGTACAGGTTGATGCATGGTTCAGATTTATTGGTACAAGTTTACAGCAGGTATATCTCACAATGATAGTGTGACAGTGGTTCCATCATTCTACTTCTACTTTAGGGTGGCAGGACGGGGCAAGGATAGGTGGTTGTAGCCACCTTCCGGTTGTATCTGGAGAACATTGGGGGTTGTAGCCTCCTTTTGGTTGTAGCCAGAGAATTGGGTAGTTGGAGCTTCCCTCAGGTTGTAGCCTGAGAAACTAGGGGGTTGGAGCCTCCTTCCAGTTGCAGGTGGAAAACAAAGGAAGTTGGTGCTTCCAATGAATGTAATTCTTCAAGACATANCTTCCGATTTGGGTTTCCACATTGCCGATTTGGGTTTCCACATAAAACACTAGTGTATTGTGTATGTGTGTGATTGTTTATTTCTTACTACTCATTATTGGATAATAATTCTACATTGATATAACATTTGAAGAAAAAGAATTATAATTACGCTATTACTGATTCACCTCCCCTCTCAGTAATCCAACATTTTTTGTTCACCCGAGTGACTAAAAAAAGAAAATAGATTGGTGACTCCAGTTGGTTTTCTAACCAATAATTCACCTTTCCTAGGTTGTTGGAGTGTTGGGGATTAGGTGTAACACTAAATGAAACAATAACAACATAATGAAGAGAATAAAATTCAAAGAAGATCGATGATGTCCAAAGACATCATTATAGAACTTAAGCATAATGCATTGTGATCAAAACATCACAATGTATCATTGAGCACATAGCAAAATTCATCTAATTAGATCAACGCATAAGGTCCTTTATTTAGAGTTTTTGTATCTAACCAATTTCCTTCAAATTGGGAAGATCTTGTATACATAGAACTATTGGTGGTTGGAACAGATCCTAGAAAATATGTGTTATTGCACCAACTATTTGACTTACCAAGTCGACCCGACCATCAATTTATCCAACATGTAGTTTATTTCTCAGTTGGTCGATCTACTAATTGAGTGTTTCTAACCAACTATCTAGTCGACCACCCGACCGACTGTCTCTAGTTACTAGTCGGATAACCGAATAACTGTCTCTAGAAGGAGTGGAATGAACAATAAAACATGAGGTTCCAACAACCCCCATCAACACACATTTCTGGAGATTCACGTGATGAAATCACTTCAAAAGGACACCCCCATCATTACAACTTCCTGAAGCCCAAGCATACTACGTAGTTTGAAAAAATTAGCTTCAGAAAAGGGTTTGGTAAATATATTATCATTTTGATCATCTTTTTTATAGTAAACAAGAGTGAAAATGTTGAGGCGAGGAATGGAAAGTCTCACTTAAGAATTTTTGAATCTCACTATGATAAGGTGAGATAGGTGGGAATGTTACCCTGGGTTTATAGCCTATGCAAAAATGTAATTTATCCCTCAAGAAATATCTTTTTGGGCCTTATGCTATTATCAAGTAGTTTTTTTATGCTAAAGGAAATTTAAAAATGTTTATATGTAAATTATTACAAAATTAAAATGAATGAAATAAAGAATAAATACAATATAAAAATTAGTAACACAAGTATCAATTGAGAATAACCAGATATTTTATTAATGATAGTTTTTTCTAAGTTACAACAAAATGGCTCTTTTCAAACCCCTGTGAGGGTAAGGAACAATATTAGACTTAGAATTATAGGATGGAATTTAACAATTACACAAATGAAATTGGTGTCTAAAAGAAAATTACCAACACTGGATCAACCAAGTCACAAGTCCACCAAGTCTTGACTCTACAAAATAATCTTAATCAGAACTGAAAATTGATTCAACAATTCTAATAAAACTACATAGATTTCCAAGAGAAATGAATGACCTTTTGAAGTGTGTTAAATATCAATGTTTCTTAGTCCTTTCTTATTTTCCACCCTTAGAATGATTATGCTATCAACAAGAGGTTGTATCTCTTTAAGAAACTTAGAAAATTAAATAATGAAATTAATAAATCTCAATATGAAACAAGAGAAAACCTTGTTAGAAGTGTTTCTCTCTCATTCTTCCTCTTCTTTTACCTTTTATTCTTCCTTTTATTCTCTAAAAGGTAGTTCCTAAAGTAGTTGAACTACTTTCAGTTACTAAATTTCAATAAATTTAGTTAATAAATAGGAAAAATAACTTAATGAGAAGGATAATTAATAAATAATACAATAACTAAATAGGTGGGTTCCCCCCCCCCTCTAAATGGAAAATTGGGTTGGGCTCTACGGCTAGGGTTTCCATAGTCGCAT
Source organism: Picea mariana (assembly GCA_032191745.1). Lineage (NCBI taxonomy): Eukaryota > Viridiplantae > Streptophyta > Pinopsida > Pinales > Pinaceae > Picea > Picea mariana. The sequence goes on from JASDQU010436837.1 coordinate 173,450, forward strand.
CCTGTGCCGCAAAATCTTCTATCTCATGAGAACCTCTCTTCCTATCGGCGTGTCTCTCGCTTGCGTATTCTCGGGCTTGGTTTATCCTCGCTCTCTTTGTTGGTGGCTACGCCCCTGTGGGATTATCTATTTTTGGTGGTTGTCTTTTTCGTCTGTGCCTCCACATCTTTCCTGCGATGGATCTAGTCTTGGGTGGATCTGGTGCATCCTTTATGTTTGCGCAACTCTTGACATTGTTGTGTTTGACATGTCTGTACAAGCAGACTGGTCTGGAATATGTGTTTCTCTAGATTATGTCACGTAGGGCGATGACATGAACTGATCTGAATTGGGCTCCATCTTCTTGGTGGATCCCTCTCTCGGTGTGTTTGGTGGCTAGGTTTTGGATCTCTTTACTTGGGATATGAAGCTTTGTGCAGAGTTTGATGGGTTTTCTGCTTCTCTTCGGTGGTTGGGTTGGAGCTTTGAGGTCCATATTTTGAGCGTGCAGTGTTGATTTTGTGGGTCTACACTTTGAGTTCCTTTCTTGGGTGTGCAGTGTTGATTATGTGGGTCTTCACTTTGAGTTCCTTTCTTGGGTGTGCAATTTTGTCTTATTTCTTTTAGATGCAGGATGTGTCCTAGTCCTTTTATTGTAAATGTACTCATCGTCTTAGTATCTAGATTTGGGCCCTCTCAGGCTTATTTTTTTCTTCTCTCTTTATTCATGATTGGGGCGTGCTTCAGGCACCTATAAAATGTAATTTGGTTCTCTTTAGATGAATAAAATTTCTCTTTTTTCCGAGGAAAAAAAAAGGTGTGGTCCCCCTCTATTATGCATCCTTTATTTTAATAATCAAGTTATCTTTTCCTTATCACTCCATAATATGATCATCAAATATAAAAATATATCAGCATCATATATCATAACATAAATATGCATTTAAAAAACCATGGCATAAATCAATTGTATCTCCCATAAATATAACATAATATTTTAGAGTTTCAAAAATAAATATCATGGTTCAACCACCTGTCAAAATAGTTTCATAGTCAAATATCATAATAAACACAATCAAAATAGACCAAGGAATTTCTTTTTGAAAATTTTTTCTCTTTACTTGATGAATTCCTCATACTGAGACTTATTTTCTTCAAACTAGGCTACCTCTAGATGCATATCATCTAAACTTATCTTCCCACTATATGTTGATTTTATCTTTGAATGAGTAGAGGAAGAGGATTTGGCCATGCTAGTAGAAGTAATAGGCTACTTTCCTTTGTCAATTTTAGAAATATGAGGGGTAGTTTTTTTATCCTTTGGAGGAGGAGGAGGAGGAGGCATAGATTCATGTGTAGCAACAATGTGAAATGGTAATACTAGGTGAACCAGAGGTGAAGGAAAATATGAATTAGTAGCAATAGTATGGAATAGAGGGGGGGGAGGTGTTAGTGGGCCATTGATTGGTACCACAAGAAGGATTGGAAGGAATACTACCCCATCCATCATTATTAGGTTGCACAGGTGATTCTAGAACATTAACAATACCAGGGTGAGGCTACAAGATAACATTAGGGTGTGCTTGAGATTGTGGAAAGGAATGTTTTCCACCAATGTTTAAATTCTCAATTTGGATCAGTTGCTGGAATTCTTCAAAGTAAACATCAAATTGAATAGAGAACCTCAATTTTTTATGCCCCCCCCTCCCCCTAGGCTACCAAAAAGTGTCAGGCCCTCTACCTCTTATTCCTTTGTTTCCTTCTCTACTGTTACCTTTACTGAATAATATCATCTATATCATCATATTCCAATTAGTACAAGTATAAATTATAGTAAGATAAAAACGTCTAGCACTATTTTTCATCATTATTAGATTGGCTCTGAGAATCACAAAATCATGCAACACAAACGAGATATGAAGGGGAAAATGGAACAAGGATATAAATACATTATCATCCATCAAACACATCAACATATGGAATCCATATATGCATTCCCCTATTTTGTTACTATGCGTACATATTATTACAAATTCACTTTAAAACTAGGTCTACAACCAACCATTCCAAAAGTATTTACAAGACATATGACATAATTCATACATGCTATAACAAAATTGTGCCTTTGAAAATGTTGGTCATTCATCCCAAATTATGTCATTTATGGTGCATATATTTGAACTTCTCTTAATTACATAGACAGAGGGAAATAAAAATAGGAATTCAAATGAATGGGATTGAAGGGAATAGTTTATGTAAAGTGAAATCAATGAAGGGAATAATGAGTCTATATAACAATCCAAATGTCATCAACCAAATAGTTTCTTTATTACCTATGACTTAACCAAATAAAAACCAACCATTTGAAAACTACCAATAAATAAATATTATAGCCAATCCATACATTTTTATTCAAAATGTTCTCATCCATCAAATTGAATAAAATATTTTCTTAGTTATGTGGACAAGGAAGAGAAATGTGGAAAATGGATTTTATTTGACTGGGAATAAAAGAGAATAATTTATGTAAAATGAAACACATGAAGGCGAAGTGTGATGTCCACATAACAACCTTGAAAAAATTGATCATTAAATAATCATCATGAAATCATTCGTTATTGATATCAATTATTTTCAATCGATAGTGTTGTTACATAATAACCATAAACTCAAAAGTATAAACCATGTGAGATAAGTTTATGATTATTGTCAAACCAAAAATAAGAACAATACACCAACCTTATCATCACAAATTTGTATCAACCACTCCATACTGTGAGCCAATAATCAAATTCAATGAATTGTAACAATATTATATCCATGTATAACTTGAACAACCAATTTGAACCCCGAAAAAATTTCAACGAAAACCATAATGGTAGAAGGAATGGGATGAAATCATAACTTGAAAGTCACCATATATTTGTATATGAAAGACCCATGTTCGAATCTGTGGCTTGGTTTTAGGTTTGCAACTCAGGCTTTTAAAACTGTTAAAATTAAACTTAGTTTGATCAACGGATTTGGGTTGACAGTGGAATCCAATATTTCAATGGCAATTGAAAAGAGAAGATGGTCAATCTGCATGAAAAACATTTACTCATAGTCAGACTTTAGAATACATAAGACTGTGCATGGTTCCAGTGACCCGGGTTAGAACTTTGAAGCTTATTATCATATTAGAGTTCAGAATGTAGAAATTTCAATACACTTAATGTATTTCCTGCGATTCTCCTAATCTAAAAATTATATGCCACTGTTAAATACAAAATCGCTTCTACTATTATTCTTGTGGAAAATTAAACCACGATCACAAAGTGAAATATTAAGAACACATAACACAGAAGTTTTACCGGGAAAGCGTAAAGCTAAAAACCCCACCATCATATATTATGTATATCATGGATCATGAAACAATCTCATACAAAACTCTAATCCAAGATCTCTCAGTACAATACAATTGTCTCACACTGTCATACAAAACTCAACAAACACATGTGCCAATTTCTGTGTCCAGACAACCTGCCTCCTCTGCACAATCCCTACAATTAGAATTCTCACAATGAATTCGAATTGACTAGTTTTCACATGCTCATAAGCATATCCACTGCATGTGTGATTGCATGAGTGCACTTCACTCAAATCACAACTGATAGCCAAATTGTCCCTTTCACCTGATATCTCAACTGGGTCTCCACTGGATCTGACATCCATGTAGTTAACCATGGCAAATCTTCAGTTGCATGTGAGTTCACTGATTGTGAATTAATGAATAATTAATTCACTGAACTCTCACTAGTTCAAGTTTAGTTACAACTAGTACAACTAAGCTTAACTCACTTAACTACACTTATAATTCTGTTACAACGAAAAATCACTCAATTATAGATGAGATAATAGATTAATATTTATTATCCAATTTATTTAAGGGAAAAGTAAATTAGACACATGTTTCTTGTTAACTTTTCAACACTCCCTCTCAAAAAGAAAGGGATTATCCTTCACCCCAATCCTGTCTCTATGGTATTCAAATTTTCTCCTAGTGAGCGCCTTCGTCAAAATGTCTGCATCCTGATCTTCCATAGGAATGTATTGAAGAAACATGATCTTTTGCTACACACAATCTCTGAGATGATGATATCGGATATATATATGCTTAGATCTGTCATGAAACACAGGATTAATTGAGAGTTTAATGCAACTCTGATTATCACAATAAATCATTGTCGGATCTAAATGAGAACCAAACAAACCAACCAAGATCTTTCTCATCCAGATATCCTCACATGCAGCTTGACTCACTTCCATGTATTCCACTTCCATTGAACTGAGTGCCATGGATCTCTGTTTCTTGTTGTACCAAGAAACAACTATAGATATGATACTAAAGATCCCCCCTGATGTGCTCTTTTTGTCCGTTGGGTTGCCCGCCATTCTACATCCATGAAGCCATGCAACTTCACCTCATCTGTTTGTCTGTACCATAATCCATACTCAGATGTGCCCTTCAGATATCTCAGGACATGCTTACCCATCTTCCAAAAGAGTTTGGTAGGCTTAATCATCGCTTGACTTAGTTGGTTAACCGCATAGGAAATGTCTGGTCTCGTGTTCACTAAATACATTAGTGAACCCACTAACTGTCGACGGTAGCATCCACTACCTCTCTAGAAGTAGCATCCTCTTTCCTCCAGTTTCCTGGAAGAGGAGTATCCATGGGTTTGCAGCCCTCCATGTGAAACTTACCAATATCTCCCTTGCATACTTTCCTTGAGACACAAAAAGTTCACCATCTCGCTGCCATATTTCCAATCAAAGGAAATAATGAAGAAGGCCCAAATCCTTCATATTGAACTCCTTTGCAAGGTCATCCTTGCATGAGTGTATCAACTGCTCATCACTAGTCAATATTAAATCATCAACATAAAGAACAATGATTAAAAGCTTACCCTCCACCACAATTTGGTATAGGTTTTCATCTGCTTCACTTTTGGTGAAGCCCAATCCGGTGAAATAGATGTCTATCTGAGTGTACCAAGCAGGGGGTGCTTGCTTCAGCCCATACAGTTCTCTCTTGAGTCTACACACATGCGAGTCTCTGTCAAAGGTCTCAAAACCTTCTGGCTTCTCAATGTACACTTCCTCCTCAATGATCCCATTGAGAAACGTAGTTTTTACATTCATCTGATGAATGTGCCAGCCCATCTGTGCTAAGAGTGCAAGGATGGATCTTATGGAAGAGTACCTTCCGATAGGTACAAAGGTCTCATCATAATCTATCCCCTTGATTTGTGAGAAGCCTCGGGCCACAAACCTAGCCTTGTATTTCTCAACACTCCCATCAACAACTTGCTTTACCTTGTAGATCCATCTCGATCCTACCACTGATTTATCAATCGGTCTTGGGACAATTTCCCATGCACTATTTTTGACAATGGAGTCATACTCCTCTACCATAGCATCAACCCAAGTGTGATCCTACACTACTTCCTGAAAGGAAGATGGTTCAGTCACAATACATTTTCTCATGAGAGCCATGTATCCAACAAATCGATCAGGAGACTGTCTCTATATGCGTTGTGAAATAGGGGCTCCTACATTTTGTGCAACATCTAGTCTCAATCTATCAGCTTTTGTGGTGTGCTTTCTGCCATTTATGATGGATGGATCTGCTTGAGTGGCTTCCTCCACTCCATGAACCTCCTCATGTGGTTGATCCACATCTTGAGACTCATCTTTGGGAACCAACAGTTCCTCTTCTGCATGCAATTATAGCTCCCTCTCAAGTGACAACCGCATGGCTTTCCCCTCATCGAATTTTATATCCCGCCGCATAACAGTCATCTTACTGTTCAGAAAATACACACGATAATTATGGGGTGTTTCTATGTACCCCACAAATATCCCAACTTCAACATTTGGTTCCAGCTTCTTCTTAGAATCCTTGGTCACATGCACATAAACAGATGAGCCAAAAATTTTAAAATGAGAAACATCAGGTTTCTTACCAATGAAAGATTCTTCAGGTGTAATCATGCCAAGTATTCTATGAGAACAACAGTTTTTCACATAAACCACAATATTGCATACTTTTTCCCACAAATGCATTGGTAGGCCCTGATCATGCAACATCGCTCGTGCTACACCCACAATCGTTTTGTTCTTCCTCTCCACGACCCCATTTTGCTGTGGGTTATGAGGCACTATGAGTTCTCTTCAAATTCCTTCTCTGCTACAGAATTCTTTGAATTCATTAGACATGTATTCTCCACCATTATCGCTCCTTAGAGCTTTCACTTGCTTCCTCGACTCTTTCTCCACCAATGCTTTAAACTCACAGAACTTTGAGAATGTTTGATCCTTCTTCTTCATGAAGAATATCCATCATTTACGAGAAAAGTCATGAACAAAAATAACATAATACCTATGTTTTTCTATTGAAGCAACCGAGAATAGTCCACACACATCTGTGTGAATTATCTCCAGGATCACCGAAGCACGGTTCTCCTTTTCATGAAAGGTGGACTTTACATACTTCCCCAAGGTGCACCCCTTGCATTGATCTAACTCAGCAAGTGTTCCCATAGGAATTCCAATAGATATTTTTTGCATGATCTTCAAGGCTCCATGATGAAAATGGCCCAATCGTCTGTGCCATAATTCGCCCTCATCCTGGCTCACCATTTTTTCTGCCTTGCCTATCATGGCACCGCAACTATCTACCTCCAACATGTAGAGATTCTTAACTTGAATCCCTATCTTCTTGACTTGACCCATTTCTTTATGTCATAGGTAGGATTTTCCACTGCTAAAAACAACATCATAGCCTCTACCCTCCAACATTGCGACTGAGACCAAGTTTTTCTTCAGACCTGGAACATGCATAACATTTTTCAATTGAAATGGTTTACTTGAATCCCTCTAAAAGGTAATGGTACCAATACCAGTCACACTGTATCGTCCATCGTCACCCATCTCTATATGCATTCTAAGATCTTTCTCCTCCAAGTCAATGAAATACTCTTTATCTCCCGTCATGTGGAAGGAAGCGCCACTATCTAAATACCACACCGATACCGATGCACTTGAAGCCATGCATGTGATCAAAGTGAAGTCAAGTTCAAATTGTGAGACAAGAGCCTCACCAGTTGCAGCTCCAACAACCGTCTTGTTCTTCCTCTTCTATGAACAGTTAGTAGCGATATGCCCATGTTTGTGACAGTGAAAACACTTCACTTTGGACAAATCCAGCTTATTGACTTTAGACTCAGATTTTGAATGGAATTTCTTCCCTTTCCCTTTCCTTGCCTTGGCATTCAAAGCACAATCCTCTTCATCATCATGCTTTTATGAAGATCCATCTCTGGTGTTCCGCCCGAACTCCTCTTACACTAGATCCGACCATAGTCGTTCCCAATCTAGCAATTTTTCCCTTCCATTGACAGAGTCTTGATAACTGTGCCAACTCTTGGGAAGTCCTAGGAGATCCAAGCTCACCAAATCATCAACAACGAATGTTATTCCCACAATTCCAAGCTCATTCCAACATTGGACAAACTTCATGAGATATTTTTGAATGGTGTCGCCCTTCTCCATCTTGATCTTCCTGAGTTTATCTTTGAGCACCAATTTCCTATGGTTGCTACTGTTTTGAAACTGATCCGTCAAAACCTTCCACATTGCATGTGGTGTGGTTTTCCCATGGAGACTTGAGACAATGTGGTCTCGTACTCCCTCCAACAAAATCCTCCTCGCCTTTGCCACTTTCTTTTTCCATGCATCAAGATTTGCAGTGTTTGTCGCATCCGGATTCGGAACATATTTGTCAATGTAATCCTTCAAGCCATTGTCTTCAAGTACTTATTCCATCCTGTCCTTCCAAGCAATGTAGTTCGAGCTTCCCTCGAGTGCATACTCCAACCTCAAGCCATTGAAAGACATTTCGATCTTGAATCAACTGTTGCACCAAGAAAATCCTGCAAATTCGAATGTTATCCAACCACAAAACTCAACTGTTATAATTTCTCTTGCCCTGGGGGTTCGCACCCCACCTGAGAGCAGCCTGAGGGAAGTTCACACCCTACCTGAGTATAGCCTGTGAACTTGTTGAGGGAGTTTGCACTGTAATGCACTGTGGGGTGAGGGAAGTTCACACTTCTCCTTTAAGAAACCTGCGAGAATTTCAATGAAGTTCGCACCTCTCCTTTGAGGAGGGTGCAAGAATTTCTACTCCTAGAAATGTGTGCAGTTTTCAATAATAAGGTTCACACCTTGCTAGAGACAGGACCTGTGAAAATACTATTATTTCTACACCTCACTTTCGTGGCTCCGTGGCCTCCATGGCTCTAATACCATGTAGAAATTTCAATACACTTAATGTATTTCCTGCGATTCTCCTGATCTAACAATTATATGCCACTGTTAAATACAGAATCGCTTCTACTATTATTCTTGCGGAAAATTAAACCACAATCACAAAGTGAAATATTAAGAACACATAACACATAAGTTTTACCGGGAAAGCATAAAGAGAAAAACCCCACTATCATATATTATGTATATCATGGATCATGAAACAATCTCATACAAAACTCTAATCCAAGAGCTCTCAGTACAATACAATCGTCTCACACTGTCATACAAAACTTAGCAAACACATGTGCCAATTTATGTGTCCAAACAACCTGCCTCCTCTGCACAATCCCTGCAATTAGAATTCTCACAATGAATTCAAATTGACTAGTTTGCACATGCTCATAATCATATCCACTCCATGTGTGATTGCATGAGTGCACTTCACTCAAATCACAACTAATAACCAAACTATCCCTTTCACTTGTTATCTCAACTGGGTCTCCACTGGATCTGAGATGCATGTAGTTAACCGTGGTGAATCTTCAGTTGCATGTGAGTTCACTGATTGTGAATTAATGAATAATTAATTCACTGAACTCTCACTAGTGCAAGTTTAGTTACAACTAGTACAACTAAGATTAACTCACTTAACTACACTTATAATTTTGTTACAATGCTAAATCACTCAGTTATAGATGAGATAATAGATTAATATTTATTGTCCAATTTATTTAAGGGAAAAGTAAATTAGACACATGTTTCTTGTTGACTTTTCAACACAGAACCATCACCTATTTTAAATCAATAAATCTAGGAGTGAGGAAAAACATTGGACTGTATGAAAGAAATACTTTATAGACACATATCAATCACCATATCACAGTCTCAAATTTTCCATTACCCACTTTGAAATACTTTTAAACATAAGTCTTGTATCAAAATAACAACTTGGGTGGAACCCAAGGGTATACAATCAATTCAAACTAAGTGAGTTCGATTCAATGCTCATCTCTTTATATAGGAAATTTTTATACATACTGAAACAAAAACCTTGGACACCTCCACATGTACAAATTTTCATTTGGGCTTGACCCATATCAAAATAAGAAGAACTCGGCTATGAGTCAAACCATGAATGTAATTTCATAAAAGGAATGGGTAATTCTCAAAATAACTAGGGAAACTAACAAGAAAATGAGAACTCAAGTTTGTGTCTCACGTGCATGCAAACCAAGAGCTTCCCACAATCCTTTTTTTCTTTGTGAATTAATATGAAAAATGTGAGTATGGAATATGAAAACAGATCCATAACCATTTTTATATAAAAAAACATGTGTCTTACTTTTTATTTCAAGAAATGGAAGAGAAAGGAAAAAGGAGACATTAATGCACAAAACTATGTAACTAGAGTCGAATCTAATTAGATTTTAAGAAAAATGCATGTATCAAATGTAAAATGAACTATTTTTTCACACCTTGTCTATTGAAGATTTTAAACCAAGGAATGAGGGCCAATTTCGTTATGGAAACTTCGAGTTGCAAGGGTTTGGACCAGCAGATCTCAGAGCCTGTTTTCTCAACTTGCAACCAAAGAAGATGACCCAAAACCAAGGCAGAGAGGGGTGATAGTGCACGGGACTGTGGGGTAAATTCCCACATCTTGTTTCCTTGAATGCATGGCTAATTCAATGACGTCGCCAACCCAACAATGCATGCCAAGTCAACAATCTATAAAACTTATAGCATGTGAGCCTTCTATTATATAAAATTAAATAAACATCGAGCCTACTACTCATAACTTCAAAATAAACCACATGATGAAATATATACCACATTTAATACATTTTGACCCACATAAAAGAATATCATATGTGAAATATATAAACCATGAAAAATGTATATTATATGACAATTGTATATTATATGCATATAAAAATGATCATGAACCCTTCAACATAATACAACATTATTGAGTGATGCATCATTTTCAACATAATCTCATGCTTAGGAAAATCTTGAAAAACAACACTTTTTCATTTTCTCCTTGGGGACCCCACCTATTAGCTATATAATAATTATAATCATAGGCTTCAAAATACTTTGCGAGATTTTATAATAGGTGACGATATTTTGAGTCAACGTATGGCGAATCCACAGGGAAGTCTGCTTATAGTAGGCTTGAACTCAAAAATTTCTTGTTCTTCTTTTGAAACTAGAAATCAAGTTTGCAGGCATCTTCTTCTTCTCAAAATATTTTGTAATTTTTTTTCTAATATTCTCTTGAAATGATTCACTCATGGAGGGAACAATGGGAAATATATGAAATCACCAAGTTTAATCAAGACATCTCTAGGTATAGGAAAAACTACATAAATAGTGTTGCGGAACAAAAACTATTCATTTAACTTTGTTGTTTTTTTAGAATAAATTAAAGAAAATTTTGCAAATAAACAATAATACCAACAAATTCAATTGATATAGTTTGAATTAGAAACTAAATAAAAAAAGAAAATTTAATCTAATAGAAATAAAACTAAAAAAACTGTAAAAGCATAAAATCAAATATTATATACGGGAAATAGTGAAGATAACAAAAATTAGGCAAGTTCAACATAGTGTTTCAAATGCAAACCATTAGTAGTATTAGAAAACAATATCCCATCCATGTATTTCAACAAATAAGAATTATTACCAAGTGTTTTTGTTTTGCTCACCCAAGTGACAAAACCAACACAACAAATTAGTGACCATACTGGGGATCGGTATCAAATTCCACCGTAATTGAGCTTAGAGAGCACTTATTGTTAATCAATTTGTCTTCTAAGTACCAAAACCAGCCTAGCCCAACCTGCCAAAGGAAAAATTCAGAGTTGGAGGAGGAGTATTTCACTCGTAAATCCCCCCCCGACGCATAACAATAACTACGCAGATTTTCCCACCCATAGATGCGCACTCTGCGCATTGTGCACACCAAAGACTTATTTGCTATGCGCATTCTATGCATTGTGCACCCTCTACGCACCTATCAGAATTGTAAACCGCACACATATCAAATTTTTCAAAATTGTAAGGGTTTTTATGATGATTTAAAGGCCCCTAGCCTTCAGATTTTTGCTTTCATGCACTTTGTAAAGACAAATGCACTCCACTTAGATTCCTTTCCCATATGAAATTTTAGCTAACATAGGCACTTAGGGAGTAAAAAGAATGAATATTCTCCTCTTTTGATTTGGTTTCCACATGGATGGCTTTTTTGGCTTGTAAAATTTTAAGTTGAGGTTGTTCCTTTCACACACAAACACTTACATTGGGACTAGAAGTTAACTTTGAGCCTTAAGTATGCTCTTCTCTCACACCCTAGTGTGATCTTGAGAATAAAAATGTCGTTAAATGGACATTTCATCTCCCTTAACAAAAATCTTTAGGAGAGGACAAAGCCCCCCGAAGGTTCCTCTTAGGTTTTCGAAATCATCTTAAAGTTGTAAGGGCCCATACATGCCCACATGTTGCAAACTTAGGATAGTTTATTGAAATTTATTTCTTATCTTACATCACTATCTAGAGAAGTTTAGAGATCAAAGTAACGGGCCCATACATTCCCACATGCTTGCAATCTAGGATATTTTCAAAGATTTCTTAGTGTAAACAACATTTAGGGAGTTTAAATGATTTGTAAAGGAACCATATGTCCACATGCTAGTTCTTTAGGGATTTTAATATTTTGCAAGATTGTACCAATGAAACTTAGTAAGCTAGGTAACAAATATTTGTAAGGACCATAGGAAGTCCACATGTTGCAATCCCACACCTAATTTATTAAAACTTGGCACACTTTTTCACTTGCTTGCACACAAAGCCACTCCTCACACACATAATTTCCATTTTGAATTATGGAGGTTGAAGTAGGTTTTCTCCAAATCAATTCTAAAACATCCCACTACTTCTTTGGAAATTATCCACACCCATTTAATTTCAACGAGATTGGTTCACACCCCCAATATTTCATCCCACCACATCTATATTTTTTTATCAAAACTCACTAATTTTTCCTCCACAGGAGGTGCCAAAAGAAATTTTTTAGTCTAAGTAGGATCTCAGGGGTAGGCATCCAATTAACCCCTCGTTATCTAGTTCTCACATTTTCAAACATTAAAAGTTCACAAATAGGGAACTTTAAAATCGTCCAAGTCAAGTGTTCCTACACCATAACACAGGGAGATACCCATGAAGGGTTGAAGGCCGGGGTCTAGTTGTTCTGTGCGTCCCTCCTTGAGTCACCCAACTCTTGGAAGGGATCCATCCCGTGACCCATTTCTGAGGTCGAAAATCTAAATTCCACACTTTGACCGAGGTACCTAGTGACCAAACTTAGGACATCTACCCATGTGGAAATTGTGGGCTACAATTGCACCTTGATCAGATTTTTTGTTTCTCTTGGGAAATATCGCTATCTCTTTTGGGATATGCACCCTCTACCCCTCATTATAACTGATTATTTCAACCTTCACTAGTTCCTCTTCTAGTGGCTTCAAGCCCCACTGCTGAGTTCTTTTGGAAGGCCTAGTTCAATTTGAGAGGGAGGACGATACGTCTTTTAGGACACAAGCATTTTTTTTTATTTGTTCCCCCAAGCGGACAAAATCCACCTACCCACCTGTTTGCTTATTTACAGTTTATTTATGTATGATGCTCATTTGATTACATGAAATTGTGAGTTGTACTATCTTGTGAATATCCAAAATATACAACTCTCTTGTTCATTTATTTCTCTTGTCACCATTTGCACACATCCACTTTGCTAGTCAGAAACCATAGGGGAACCATAGAATCCTCATCGTTCCATACACTTGTAGAATCTTCCTCCTACTCTAGGAGGAGTCCCTAGTATTGCCAAATCACTGACTCAACCATCTCACACCCCCATGAGTGCTATTGTTTTATGATTATCTTTACTTGTTTCCACTTTGCGTGGGTCCAATTCCAAATTCCATCGATCCACTAGTTCTCCTTCACAAGGAGGCAGGGGGAAAACTTCTTCTCAAGCGAGAAGTACAACCCCACCAAATATATCTCAAGGGTCAGGTCCACTACCTACTTAACACAATGGATGGAACTAATCCTCCACCAAATCCCTCTTTTTCATACTTGGCATCTCTCAACATTCCTGATTTGACCAAACTCATGAATGATCCCATTTTACATGATCCCACATGGCCCAATATGCCTACCAAACTACCTTCAGATATTCCAAAGTTTGAAGGAAAACTGGGGGAAGATCTCGCCAACCATGTTATGACCTTCCACTTATGGTGCTCTTCAAACAACATCATGGATGATTCCATCCACTTAAGTTTATTTCAAAGAAAACTCACCGGTCCATCAGCCAAATGGTATGTGGATGAAAAATCAGGGTCCCATCTGACTTTTGAGTCCTTGGCCAAAGCCTTTTTGGCCTTTTTTCAAGTACCAGTTCATCATGACACTGGCTTAGAAATGCTCTCCGAGTGCAAACAAACCACAACTATTCATATTTCCAACCACATCCATGAATGGCGTCGGCGACGTAGTTTGTGTAAAGGAGAAACCACCAAATAAAAACACCTCGATTGGTTTCTTAAATCACTCGTCTCTTTATTTTCCAAAGATGTATCATCCACTTTTCCTCAGTCAAAAGAGGAAGTCATCAACAAGGCCCAACAGTTTGACCTTATCTATGCTCAGTCAGGTTACTTATACATAGTATTACCTGATGCACCCAGACCCATACCATTTGGCCAGGACAAACCTTTGATGTCCCATGTTGTGGATGGGTTGATTGGTTCCACAACACATCACAACCCTTACATCCAACCACCACCTATGTTTGGTGCACCTCAATATCCACAACCATATGGAGGGCCATCTTATTACCATCCTCCCACTTACCAACATCCATATCTTTTTTGTCCCCCTCCACCCATGGGTGGCCCTTCACCGGTACCCATAATGTGTCTGGCCTCTCAACCAAGTTTAGGTTCACCTTCTACCTCTGCATACAACCTAGGCACTAGTGAAAGCGCTTCACCTTCCTATGCACCCTATGGATAGTTGCCACAAAAAAATCCATAGTTTATGTTTCCTAGTCCTCCACATCCTATTTCTCCCCCACTAGGACACCCACATGTCGGCATTAACTATGTTCATCCCTCTCCCATTCAATAGATTCAGGATTTTGAACAGTTAAATGCGGAAATTCCAACCCATCAATTGAATAATTCCAAGAATAAAGGGAAAAATTGAAACAATAATAACTCGATACCAGGAGGGAATAACCCCCAACAAAACCAGCCTGCAGGGGGCAACCAAAATCAAGGCAACTAGAACCCCCAAGGGGACAATAAAAAAAAATTCCAAGGGAAGTAAAACAACTACAATATCAGGATGAACTTCCCTTACCGTTTTTGTGGTTAGTATGGACATTACACCCACCATTGTCCCCAGATTGTTGACTTCAAATGGATGAAAGAATCCATGAACAAGCCACATCCTCTAGCATTGCCTTCCCCTCAGCAGGCCCCAAAATAGTACTTGCAACAACCACCCCCAGTCGTGTTGCAAAACCCTATTCCACACAAAGGTGTGATGAATACCCAATAGGGGGTACACCCTGCCCCACCCCAAATGGGGCAGTATCAAAACCCAGGGCCTATCCACCCTAGAAATCTGACCGATCACAATCTCCTCCTCACCAACAAAGAAGAGATTATTTTTCAAATGAGGTGGCATTGTGGGCCCACCATCCATATATAGGCCCTTTTCCCCAACTTCCACACTTTGTTATAGGATCCCATAGCATCCATTTTCTGATCCGTTCTTAGCCACGGTATCCAGGTATCGCCATCTACACATTCATATTCTCTGGGACATCATTTAAACTTAGCCCCAGAGGAGCATTTTTCTCACATCACGTTCAGGTACGCATGCTCATGTTTAAATTTTATCAAGTCACTGTTATATTTTCTTTATCATCAGATATTGTTCATGTCATCTATTTGGTTTTCATGTGTACAAGTACTTGTTCCGCAAGTGACACAACCCCTTCAGTTATATGTTCAACACTGGCATGTAATTCTTCCCTTTGAAAATCAATTGTATCTCCCAGTCATACCCTCTGACAATTACCCTTAGTATCCTTACATCCATCTCTACAGTACCTTTACCTCTACTGCATTTTGGTGTTGTCACCCATTAACACTTTCCCCCACATGATTTTTCCCATTCATAAATCCCCTTGGCAACTTGATAGTCATGATGATTTCACCCCCTAAGAATGGGAGTCTTGATAGTATTATTCACTTCTGAGAATGACCTCCATACTTCTTCTCATCATATTTATAGCTTTCCCAATGGACTCCCAGGTCATATCATCTCAGTGCTATTGATTGCACCTTCGTAGTATCATTAGTCCTCCATCTCATCCACCATCATTTTTCCCATCCACAGATTTTCCTCCATTCATTTACCTCATACAAAAACCCACCCATGGGTCTACCACCCTCCACCAATCCTCTTTCGTAACTTGCGCTCTCACAGGCCAAGACATATTTGACTGGGGCACCCATTTCTGTATCTGTACACTCGACCCAAATTATTCTTTATTTATTTGGTAATTGTAAAAAGCCTTCATTTCCATCATTTACTTATCTTTTTTTCATCACCCTTGATGACCTTCTTTTTCCGGCACAACAACCCATGTCTCCCTTTGGTTGGGGCATCCACTCTCCTTTCATCCCGACATTGTTCACAAATCCTGAGTATCCCAAGTACACGTACCCATGATCTATGAGTTTTTTCACTGTGTTATCCTCTGACACAGTTTAACCCAGTATCTAGTCGTCCCCCTGAAACCAAATCCAGTTTTACAGTTTCTTCCACTCATCCTTCAAAGTTCCCCAACCAAGGGAAGTCTTGAGTCCCACCGACCCTTGACTTCATTCATGTTACCTGTCAGTATATGATACCTCCTGTTACTCAGTAAATTTCACGAATCACTTTTCTTCTTGGAGTCATGTCTCCCTTTCTTTCGACCTCAGCACAGTTTCCATAAGGGTGGAAGTATCTTGACTCTCATTACCTTTACAATGAGGATTCTCAGATGGAACAAAGAGAATCATCATTTCTCTCTGATTCCGTTGACCCCCATAACATTCGACTTCAACAAACTCTCATGTTACAATGTGTCTTACTATGCAACTATTGCAGTTGTTTCATACCAGTCGAAGACCTCTGAATTTGTTAGGCCATCAATGCCTATGAGTCATCGACACTTATTACAAGCATCCTTGCCTCACTTCAAAGTATGTTCAGCATCCAAAACTTTCATCTATTATTATCAACTGCCCCTGATGGCGTTGCAGTTATCTACATTGACATACATCTTTAGTTATAGTATCATATTTTGGTTACATGACGTGAGCATGGGGCATGCCCCCTTCATTTGTATACACATTTTCTTTCTTTCCCTAGAGAAAGGTTTGGGTCCCATAGTTTCCCCTCTCCCTCCGACGGATCTCTCTTGCAGTTCCTCTCAGCACTCTTTATTACAATGGCACTCTCAGTAAAATAAATATTGATGTATTTCAGCTATACGTATGCTCCTAACCTCACACATCACGAGGTATATGTTATCACTAAAATTTCATCTGTAACATTTCACACAAATGGTTACAGAAACACAGCAATTCCAACAACAATTAGTTAACCTACAACACTGAAATGCATTCCAAAGGAAAAAAAAATACACAATTGGGTCAAAAATTGAAATGTGCAAATTCACCAAAGGAAGCACGCGCATAGTTCACAGTGTGCGTGGGCCAACAAATTCCTCAGAGCGCACAATGTGCCAAGTGTGTGTACGAGAAAAGCTGATAACTTCTATGAACAACGAATTTATGGATCTTTTCGGCCCCTCAACCACTTATGGACCCACACCTAACATGATTTGACCTTCATATCTGAGAGAAATCTGAATGGGGGGTTGGTCAAGGACCATAGGGTGCCCTAAAAAGACCCTTGTTCACACCAAGAGCTAATTACATTTTTCCTTGAAGAAATTCTATAAATAAGAGCCATGGGTGCACTAAGAAACCAAGATATTCATTGTATTGTTATGTTGCAAGAATTCTCCCTTGAGAATCCTCTTTTCTCTTTGGAGCCTTCAAGCATCATTGAAATAGGCCATTCCACTCACCTCTTGAAGGAATAGGCATTGATTTTGTTCATCATTTGCCATTTTTATTCCATTGTAATAAGAGCTCTCCATTAGGGAACTCAAGAGCCCTCCCAAGGAGGAAGAGAGGACTCATAAGTCCTTATTTATCTCTACGGTGTTTTTCCTACTAATCTATTGATCCATTGGTAGCATTATGTTGTTCATTGGTTGATTTTTATGGTTCTAAGTTTCTAATGCTTTCTAACTTTTATTTCATAGTTGTTTTAGTTTGTTTCTTTGTTAATTACACGTGTTTGGCTTGTTTAACCCACGCACAAAGTTTTGTCTTGTCTAGCAGGCTTATCTAGACATGCAAGTGTTGTTGTTTTTCTCACCCAAGTGACAAAACCAACACAACAACTAGTTTTAGTGGTGGTTCAGTCTGCCCAAAGTGCATATGTGAGTAATGTGTGCCACTAATGGGGTTTATCATCTATAATATTCTTAATAATCTTGATCATATTTTTATTTGTGAACTTAGCCCTCCTATTCCCTTGTGGATAATAAGTGGATGAAGTAAAATGCTTCACCCCAAATTTATTTAGGGAATGGTTAAATTTTGCATAAATAAAAGTTGGTCCATTATCAATGATAATTTCTATTGGAAGACCAAAACAAGAGAATATATTAGATTCCAAGAATGTGATTCCATTTTCATCATGTGCATGCTTGAGTGGTACAACTTTAGTCCACTTGGTAATGTAATATTTTGTTGTTAGAATAAAAATGTGTCCAGAAGAAGATGAAGGATTAATAAGACCAATGAAATCTAATCCCCATTTTGAGAAAGGAAAATCAGAGAGAATAGGTTGTAAACGCATGGCAAAGAAATTTTCTTTCCTTGCAAAAATTTGACAT
Organism: Picea mariana; assembly: GCA_032191745.1. Lineage (NCBI taxonomy): Eukaryota > Viridiplantae > Streptophyta > Pinopsida > Pinales > Pinaceae > Picea > Picea mariana. The sequence continues at coordinate 191,892 of JASDQU010436837.1, forward strand.
TCATCACAAGCCTATGTAAATTTGTAATAATCATTGAAGATTGAAGGCCAGCAATAACTGCTTCTCAAGATTTTGAATGCAGTGGCTTTTGCAACAATATGCCCACCAATATTAATACCTGAATTTTTTGATCCATGAATTTTATTCAATATTTTTTCGGTTGTTGTATTGTCTATACAAAGTAACAACAATCCATCATTAGTTATGCAGAAAAGAGAAGTACCTAAGATTATATATTTGGAGGCTTCAAGAAAAATGCTCCTGCATTGATGATTTTCAAGATTATTAGGACATTTTTGAAATTTCAAATAATAAATGATTTCCTTGGACCAAGGATGTTCTGCTAGATCAGTATTTTCTTGTTCAACAAGAAAAAGTGCAAACAAATCATCCTCGTCATTTTCAAAAGAAACACCTAGTTCGAGATGTTGAGAAAGGTGTAAGGGTAGATCTTGTCCCCTCATTGTGTGAGAAGTTGTTATTGTGAAATCATGTTCTTGTATTTTAGCAAGCCAATGTGCAATTTTTTCCTGAAATATGAGTTTGAGAAAGAAAAAAAATAACAATGGGAAAAGGGACTTTTACTTGCATGTGCTTGCCTAAGATATAATGGCAAAATTTCTCAATAGATTTTACAAGAGCATATGTATGTTTTTCAATAAAAGTATATTTAAATTCATCATATGATAAACTTTGGATCATGTAAGCTATGGGTTGGTAATTATTTTGATCATCCTTTTGAAGAAGGATAACATATATTGCTTCTACAATTGCATTAGTATAGATAATGATTTGTTTTTTTTAATTCAGTTTCGCTAAAACTGGTGTAAAAGTAATAGATTTAGTTACTTCTACAAAACATTTTTCGGTATCATCATTCCATGAGAATGACCAATCTTTCTTAAGCATGTTATGAATTGGTTTAACCATTCTTGAAAAATCGGGAATAAATGTTCTAACAAAATTGGTTTTACCCATGAAAGATTGAATCTCGTTTTTCGAAGTAGGAAATTGAATATTTGGAATGGTTATAACCTTCTTAGGATCATTACTATTTCCTTAATAAGAAACAATATGACCAATGATTTTACCTTGTGTGACACCAAAGATTGATTTTGTAGGGTTCAAGGACATTCCAAATTGTCTTCAATGAAAGAAAACATTTCTAAGATGATCAAAATGATCTTGTCAGTTTATGGAATAGACAGTTAAATCATTGAGATAAACTTGAATGATATTACTGATAATATCATTAAAGGTTACTTGCATATCCCTATGAAAACTAGAACCTACATTTATTATACCTATTATTCCCTATCCTAGGGATAACTAATTAGATTATGTCTCAAGGACCACAGGTCCTAGACATGGAGTACCAAGGACCATATGACTTGAGCTTGGCCCCAGAGGACATGTTAACACTCTGTAAATTTGTTCGGTTGATAAACAAATGACAGAGGTAACCTATAAACCAACTTTAGAGATGGGTATTAGCCTTCTCAGCTCAGAGAGGGCTCTCTCGTGTCACTTGGTGTTTCTTTGTCAATTGATGGCTAGGTTTGTTGTTTTTGGGGTGTTTTTATAAATTTGTTGTTAAGGAAGGGGAGGGACACTTAGGGCTATGTAGTCAAATTCTGAAAATGAATGAAAACACTGACTGGCTAGTAGGACTCTCCAGAGAATAAATTCTATGTGAGGCGATGAATCTGAGTTATAAATTCTAGTTTGCAGAGTGTAAGAAGAAGAAGAAAACAAGTAACTGTATCAAAGAATTAATGAACTGAATTTTGAATTAGCTAGGAAGAACTTAACACAGTTTAAATTGCTTAAGCCAAGAGCATCACAAGATGAATTATGGGCCTTTAAACTATTCAATTTAAACAAAAGACAGTGTAAATGAAATTAGAAAACACAAGAAATGCATACAAGGAGAGAAGACAAAACTCATATCACCACCATTAGAATCTTTTCATAGAGACTTCAAAGGCTTCTACATATGTATTCAATTCAGCTCCATAAAATTACAATTGAGTTCCAAACAACTTAAAAGGTGACCTTGGACTTCTGCCAACATTAATGCATTTGGAACTCCTAATACTTATACAATTCGAGTTTCTTTAGTTAGAAACCGATTACAATAGTTGAACTGAAACATTTCAGCTTCTAAAATTGATTACAATGATTACAAATGATAGTTTCGGTATGAGAATCAATTACAATGATTAACAGAAAAACGTTTTATGATCCAACGGTCAATTCCTCTAACATTTCAACTTCATCTTTTGCCAGTTGTTATGTTTTGGTCTTTTGTTCGATCTACCATATTCAATGACACACGGACATCATCTACTGGATCCTGGAAAACTGCACTTTGTTTTACCCAGCTGCACTATCTCCTTCCATTGCAACTCAAAAGGGATATCAAAGTCCACCATGTCTTTGATTAGGATCTCCAGGTCAATGAAAGATGCGTATTTCATAACTTGTAGTCCAATCTTCACTATTTTGAACTAATTCAAAATCTCAAAATCTGTAATCAAATGTTCAACCAGGGTTGCTCCTTTCAAGTTTTCCTCCAGGTTTTCAAACTTGGAGTGATCCATTCTGCATTGAGTGAGGAAAGAGTAGTATTCCTCCTGATCATACAATTTTCCTTTTCCATCCCAAAATGGTAAGAGGCCTTTGATGAACAACTNTTTCATAACTTGTAGTCCAATCTTCACTATTTTGAACTGATTCAAAATCTCAAAATCTGTAATCAAATGTTCAACCAGGGTTGCTCCTTTCAATTTTTCCTCCAGGTTTTCAAACTTGGAGTGATCCATTCTGCATTGAGTGAGGAAAGAGTAGTATTCCTCCTGATCATACAATTTTCCTTTTCCATCCCAAAATGGTAAGAGGCCTTTGATGAACAACTCTTCAAATAGATCCTTGAATTCTTGTACACTTTGCTCCATCTGTGTGGCCTTAGTTTGGACTTATTTTAGCAGGTTATGCTTGGTAATAACCCTCCTAGCCCAGATGATCAATGTAGTTCTATATTTGACCCCAATGGTTTGAAGTTTTGCAATAGGTATGGAATTTACCAGGTTTATGGCATTTTGGTCCCACTCTGATGGTTTCTTTGCTAAGGTTTCATTTACAACAGTGCACCTTCTTCTGGCCATGATGGCCATGATGTCTTTATCATTGATGAAGTTTAAGTACACTCTGAACTTGGTAGCTTCAACAACAATAGAATCCTAGATGATGTGTTTGGCTCCCTACAATAGTCCTTTGCCTCTCAATCTTATTTTCATCTTGACTATCCTGTACTGCAAAGTTTGATTCTCCTTTTGAAATTGATCCATCCTTTCATCTTTTGTTTTCATTTCCTGCTTCAATTTATCTATGTCTCCCTTTAACCCTTTGATTTCTCCTACCTTCAGGATAACTTGTGACATACCCTAGAAAAGTCCTTCAATTCTTGGCCCAGCTTCTATAGTAGAAGGTACAACTACAACCATGTTTGGTAGTTCTGTCTATCCCTGTGACCAATTCACCTTTTCTTGTTCTAGTTGTAATATCTTGGCCTTGTTATTCAATGCCTCTTGTCAAAATGCTTCCTTTTCATGTTCTAGAGCAACCATTTATGATGTTTGTGGATACTCTGTGGAAGATATTTTTAGTTTATTCTTCAATATTTGAATCATCTTGTCCTTTTCATCCAATGAGGATTTCACTCTCTGAGAGCCTTCAGATTCTAGCCTCTTTACCTGAGTTTGCCAATCTCTGTTGGATGCATTTTCTTTCCTTAACTACCCTTCCAACTTTATTGCATAGGTTGAAAACTTTGAATTCTTCAGACTTAGACCCAAGTAATCAGAATACAACATATCACTGGTATTCCTGTGGAATTTTACCTTGTTTGGAGCACTGTTGTTGTCATATTTTATCTTGATTTTAGACACTTAGTCTTCATCTGCAACTGTTATATTAAATGTCCTCTTCTA
>JASDQU010436838.1:1278-25477 GCA_032191745.1 Picea mariana
GATCCATTGAAAAGGGTGTTTGTTCATCCGTGTCAGAATGACCAGTATGTAATAGTGTGGGAATCCCCTTAAAAGGTAATTGGTCATCTGAATCCTGCTTTTTTAGAAAAGGGATTTCTAACATTTCACGAATCCTTTTAACCCTTTGCAGGATACAAGACATACTAATGCTTGCGTCAGTTTCTTTAGACTTATCGGCTTCACTCATATCTTGATCTTCCAACATCGGTGTGTCTAGGACAAACAAGGCATCTTCAAAGTTATGTTTTTTTCTGAGTGGCCATGCTCAAATCCTTAGATGGATTATGTTGTATTGAGGCATTCAGAACATTGTTTGTATTTGAGAAAGCTGTGCTCCATTTCCTTTTGGGAGGCATGAGTCTTACTTCAAGAATTTCTAGGGCCTTAGGCTCAGCTTTGAGGACATCCTCATCAATAGATTCCTTGGGATCATTATTGTGTGAGAGATTGACTTGATTGATGTAGTCTTCGAACTCAAGTTTTTTCTCAATCCTGCTAGCAAGGTCTTGTGCTTCTTCTAGAGTCGAGGGTGACCGATCTTTGAGAGTAAACTGCAACACACCTTCCAACGAGTTCAAGTAATGTTGGAGGACAGCTTCTTCTGAGAAATTGGGCTTGACCTTCTTGAGTAAAAGGTTGAACCTATCATTGAAATACCTAATGCCCTCACTAGAGGCTTTGCAAATATTAATGTATTGAGAGTAAAGGGAATCCATGCTTTCTTTTTCACACCAATATTCTTGGAATGCTTGTTCAAGGTCTTCAGGTCTTTTGATGCTTCCTTTCGGGAGTCTGTTAATCCATTTTCTGGCACTTCCAGTGAGTGAGCTCATAAAGAGCCTTAAGAAAACATCGGGATGTTCTTGTCTAGATTGGTGAAACTGGAAAGCATCATAGAAGTCGGTCCAATGAGAGTTGCCATAGGATCCATCTTCCCCTGAGAACTTAGGTATCCAAGACTCAACCTTCTTAGGCATATCATGTAACCCCCCTTGGGTGTTAGGTAAGCTCAAAAGAATAAAGAGTTCTTTGTGAGACCATTTGGGAGAAATTACAGGGGTGACAGGATTTGTGGAGGTCATAGTAGTAAATGCAGGTATATACTGACGTCCACTATGAGTTGTCATTTTCTATCTGTGGAGTCACCAGATGATTTGCTTGAAATCATCAAAAAGGGAAAACACCCTAGTGGAGTCGCCAGGTAAGCTTGTAAAATAAGGCTCTGAGGCAAGGCTTACTGAAAAGGTTTTTCGTCTGAGGAGAATTGACTCAGTGTTCCCCGGCAACGGTGCCAAAATGTTATCGCTCAGTTTGTAGTATAGGTCAAGTAGCTTGAAGGCAAGAGTCAAACTGGCATAATAGGAGCTTCCCCACCCACTCTCACCTCGATGGGGGGATCTTTATATTTAGGGTGGCTAAACCCATGGGAGATGTCCCTAGGTAATCTGGCGTGTTGAAAGGAAAAGGGTCAAGGGATTAAGGTTCAAGAGGTTAAAGTAAGTTTTCCCTTCACAGATTACCGCCAAGAAGATAGTTAAAAAGAAGATGAACCACAGAGTAGGCACCTGTTTGCGAGACAAGAAAACAATAAAACTAAAATGTGCAGCAGGGGTCAGTACTTCATAAATAAATGACTATCTTTATTATATATATGAGCACATATAGCAGTAATTATTGACGAAGTCAATGATTGCAAAAAGACTATGGCTTATAATACTACTTCTCAATAAATACATAATGATATAGCATTCAATCTATAAAATCAATCCTTGAATTATCACAACGCATTGAATATCATTAATATGCTCACATACAAAGGTTGTTGTGTCACTATACTTGCTAGTGGGTGACGTCAGCTTTCTTCTAGGTTAGTTTGGTAGACAATGAGGTGGATGTTTTGCAAAATAGGCCAACAAAAATTATCTGCACATCAATTCCTATCAATAGATGACCTAGCCGCAACTTTTATACCAGCCAAAGTTTCAAACTAGGCATGACGTCATCATTAGATTAGGGTTAGTGAGACGTTAGGGTTAGTTAGGGTTTTAAATTTGAGAAGTTTGAAAAGGTTGTTTTAACATAAGAATCTCAATGTTGGAGTTCTAGACTAGTGCCTTAGGGTAAATGGAGTCAAGGAGTAAGGCTAAAATCTCAGGAGAATCTGAATCTAAGGACGAGAGAGTTAGGATTAATGGTGTTGCAATGGCAGGGCCATGAAGTCAAAACCCTAAGGGGAGGAGGCCCATTCCGGTGTTGCTTAAGCAAGGCCTCATGCTCCTCCCTCTTTCCTTAAAACTCTTTGGCAAAAATGGCTAGCTTAAAAACATAAATCTAGGGCTGAAACGTGTTGTAGGGCCAAGGCTTTTCAAACCCTAAGAGTCAAACCCTAGGTGTAAAATCAATTAGGCCTAGGACGTCTTCTTCCTTCAATTTATGTTTCAAATCTAACTCAGAAAAAGGGGAATTAGTGTAGCAATGGCTAGGCTATATTCTCCTTAATCAAATGGCTAAACAAGTTTTCTATCATGGGGACATGAAGCAAGGACCTACTTGTGTGCTTGCTACCTAGGGTTTCAATGATTAAGAATAATAACAACAATGTAACCATAAATGTAAGATATTTAACCTACAACCATTCAAAAAAGAAGTTTTGCATGAGAAATACACTTACAAATCAATGAAGAGCTTATCAAACCCTAGTTGTAAACCTTCCAATGATAGAAAACACCATAAAAATGCCAAAGATGATCCTCCACAAGTGTAGCGCCTCAACTCCAAGCGCCAATACCAAGACAAAAGACTAAAAATTATCCTCTCACAAGAGAGTGAGTTGTGTTCTATTTAAAATGAGAGGCAACGTCCTCTCTTTATATCATTCAAATGACCTTTAATTACAAAAATAGGTCATTAAAACAGCTGACAAGGCTGGCTAACAATACTTACATTATTTGTCACATTAAATGCTAAAATTTCATAATTATGAGCTAAAAGGGAGATGTTAGGCCCCTCTGTGGGGGACGTTGGCCCTTTTTGGGCAAGATCAGCATCCAAAAGGCAAAACGTTGGCCTTTCTAGGGCCCCTGCAAGGTGCCACACGTGCCAAATGATCCCAACACCCTGCTACATGCTCTAGAAAACGTCCAGTCTGTCCTGGGTGGCATCCTGTCCATCAAAGCCATCATCTCATATGCAGTGGGTGATCCCCCCTAGGCCGATCTCTGCCAAAGTGTCCTGGTAAGGACGTCCTTCTGTCTTCTTCATGCAAGGGCTCATCATGACGTTGTCCTGATTCTACCATCCCAACAACCATCTGATGGGCTCTTCAGCCCCATGGAGGTCCGAACTAATCATATCCCCATGTGTACCGGTCCGTTGGTCCCTGTCCGCCAGGTATGGTCCTGCACATCAAAGACTACTCCTTCCATGGGCTCATCATTCCTTGGGATCATAGCAATGAAAATCATATTTCGTCATTAAAGTTATCAAATAAATGCATGAAATCTCTAACATATCATCTAAGAGCTCAAAGACATTACACAGATCTACTATACAAAGTTGAAGAAACCGACAGAATAACCTATTGGGTTAAGACCCAAAAGAGATGGAAAGTTTCCTCAGAAGATCATTCAATCCATGTTTTATGAGGTGATATGGTTTTAGGGATGTCTAGTCACAATAAGGCCAAGGGCAGGTATTGTCTGTGGGTGCCTTTGTAGGAGGCGAGTTGTACCCATCATGGATGCATTTTTTCCAAGCCCTTCATTGCCTTTATATTTTATTTTATTGCTTTTCTTTCTTTTCTACTTCAAGGTCTGATCAGAGGACATTGCCTTGGCTTGGTGACCAGAGCTAACAGTGTTACCCACTGGTATCTTCGCAGAGATGATAAGGTTGGCTCGTGATGAGAGCTCCTTTCCCTTGGCCATGCAACCAAAGGTCACTGCCCTGGCATGGTGACCAGATGATGGCAATGTCATACTGCTGGATACCTATGAACATAATGGGACGACTCGTGATGAGACCTCCCATCCTCTTGGTTAGGTCTTGTTTTATTATTTTTCTTAGGGTCCCTTCAGTTTTTTATCGAGAGGCCTTTTATTGCCTTCTTGGGGATCCCCTGGGCGAAGCATCTCTAGGTTTTATTTCCTATGGCTTTTATCTTTTACCAGCTGATTTTACCCCCTGGGCCTTTAGCCCCTTCTTCCCATAAGACAAAGTGTAACCCTCAAAGGTCATCCTAATGGCCGGACTAGGGGAATGGGATAGATGAGCAGGATATAAGATGTAAAATGATAAAATGGTGGGAGCAGATGATGGCTCTGCAAATCCCCCTTGGTGGCTAACCAAAAACCCATGAATATCAACTTGCTAAGTCACCCCATCAATCACCCCGAGAATGGTCAAGTGGATTAGTGTAAGATCCAAGAAGTCATTAGAAATGAAAGGAACCTAATGCATATATAAGAAGGTTATAACGACAAACATGACACATACCATGATACCTTGGACCAATTACCTCATGGAGCAAGAGTCCTCTCTGATGCAAGTCCAAGCTGGTGGTGATGGAAGCTGCTACTGCTGACAGGACAAATCTAGCGAAGAAGAAGAAAGATGGGCCCTCCAGGGCCATGCTTAGGTCAATCCTGCTCTCAGTACTTCATGTCTAGGACCTGTGGGCCTCGAGACATGATCTCCTAGTTATCCCTAGATATTGGGGATAACAGGTACCAATGTAAGTGGTTATTGCGCATAAGTTTTGGCGTAGAACAAGAAAACAACAAACAACTGAAGTATGATGGATATGGGGAACCAATGGAACACTTGGAGAAGTGAAAAACACTGTGGAAAATGACACCCCTAGAGGAATGGCCTCATCATTTCATACACACTCTAGAAGTCATACCAACGAATTGGTATACAGACCAGGAACTGCGCAAAGGAACTACGACCTGGATGATATTACAACATAATTTTACAGTCACTTTTTCATTCGAGCATGAAAAACCCAACATAGATGCAACTCTTAAACATATAAGAGGGGTGATATTTATCAAAAAACTATAAGTCGAACTCATAATAGAAGAACAAAATAGAAACAAACAGACAGTCAAAGAACTGTTGCCATGTTACCATGTGCAGGAGGAAGCGTTGAACGAAGACGACCCGCGCGACATTCAGATCAAGGAAGTGGAAGGCGAAAGAGAAGTGGAGGGTCCACCAATAGAGTCAGAAGTTATTGCCATGCCAATCAAAGTGAATAAATTCAATATTTGGACAGTTGAGAATCCCAAAATGGTCAGCATTGGAGATTACTGGGATGAACAAATAGTAGAAAGCATAACAAAGTTACTACGTGAATACAGTGACATGTTTCCCACAACATTTACAGAGATGAAGGGTATAGAAGGAGAGATAGGAGAAATGAAGATACCACTCAAAGCTAAAGCGAGACCGATTAGACAATGACCATACATATTGAACCCGATATATAAGAAAAAAGTTAAAGATGAGATCGACAGGATGCTCGAAGCTAGAATCATAGAAACGGTGGAAGAATTGGAATGGATAAACCCAATGGTAGTTCAGGAGAAAAAATAAGGAGGAATAAGGATATGCGTTGACTTGAGGAAGTTGAACGATGCATGCCTACATGACCCTTTTCCTACACCTTTCACGGATGAAGTGTTGGAAAACATAGGAGGACACGAAGTTTACTCATTTGTTGATGGATTCTCAGGCTACAACCAGATCAAGATAGCACAAAAAGACAGATATAAGACCACATTCACTATATAATGGGGATATTACCAATACACAGTGATGTCGTTTGGACTGAAGAATGCACCAACAATATTTTCCAGAGTAGTCATCACTGCATTTAAGTAATTCATCCACCAGTTTCTAGAAGTATACTTGGACGATTGGACAGTCTACAATTTTTTTAAAGAACATGTAGAGGTCTTATGGTTGATGTTAGAAATATGTAGACAGTGCCAGATATTATTAAACATAAAAAAAATTATATTCAAAACACCATTTGGGATATTATTGGGCCATATTGTATGCAAACAAGGTTTACTAGTAGATCCTGCAAAGATTGCAACAATTGTTAACTTTCCACCACCAAAAAAAGTATGCCATCTAAGAGCGACATTAGGACACACATGATACTACATAAATTTTATCAAAGGGTATTTTATCAATGGAGAAATTGTTAAGAAAAGATACAAAGTTTCAGTGGAACGATGATTGCCAAAACGGTCTGGATACGCTGAAAGAAATGATGGTCACCGCTCCAATACTAGTATTTCCAGACTGGGAGAAGACATTCCACTTACATGTAGATGCATCATCCATAGCACTTGGAACTATATTGGCACAACCAGGAGCGGGAGATATGGATCACCCTATAGCATTTGCGGGCAACAAGTTATCAAAATCAGAATAGAACTATAACACTACAAGGATATAAGGCCTAGCTATGGTCTATGCACTACAAAAGTGTAGACATTACTTGTTGGGAAAAAACTTTAAGATGTTCATAGATCACTCAGCCCTTAAATATCTAGTCAACAAGCCAGTGTTGGGGGGAGAATCTGTCGATGGTTACTATTGTTTCAAGAATTTGATTTCTAAGTAATTTTCAAGCCAGGAAAATTGAATGCGGGACCTAACCACCTATCAAGGGTCACAAATGGAGAAGAACCTACAAATTTGGAGGACAACTTCCCAGACACATAGTTATTTTCAGTCCAGATCGTTGATGAATAATTTGTAGATATCATTCAGTATTTGAGCATAGGTATTATTCCACAGGAATATAACACCACAAAGAAGAAAAACCTGGTAGTCCGAGCTGCAGACTATTAACTGATTCCAGGACACTTATACAAAATGGGCGCAGACAACATCTTGCGAAGATATGTGCTAGAAAATGAAAGACCAAGATTTTTAACAGAATCCCATGAGAGAATGGCAGGAGGACACTATGCATGTAAAGCTACCGCGCATAATGTATTGCATGTAGGACTATGGTGGCCAACCATTCACAGAGACTCGAAGGATTACTACCAGAGATGTGATGTCTGTCAAAGGGTTGGTAAACCCAACAGAAGGGACGAGATGCCATTACAACCATGGGTAACATTGTAGGAATTTGTTAAATGGGCAATAGACTTTGTGGGACCAATCAACCCACCAGAAAAAAGAACAGGGGAAAGGTACATTATTACCACGATGGAATACCTGAATATATGGGCGGAAGTAGCACCAGTGAAGGATTGCAGCGCAGAAAAAAAAAACACACTTTCTATTTGAACAAGTAATCACTAGATTTGGGTGCCCAAGAGCTTTGATGAGAGACCAAGGCATGCACTTCATTAACAATACTATCAAGGCTATGACTATAGAGTTTGAATTCCATCATCAGAAGAGCACACCATATCACCCATAGGAAAATGACACAGTAGAGGCATTTAACAAAATCCTTGAGAATGCATTGATAAAGATCTGTAATGTCAATAGGGATGATTGGGACCTCAAAATACCAATAGTATTGTGGGCCTACAGGACTACGTGAAAAAATTTGACAGGGCACACACCTTTTAAAATGGTATATGGCCAAGAAGTAGTGGTGCCATTAGAATTTCTGGTACCCAGCTTGCGCGTAGCATCAATTACACACATGACAAAACAAGTCGCAGTATAGGAGAGACTAAACCAGTTGATGAGTCATGACCATGGAGGAAGATTGGATCCTAGCAGGTTTCCACCAACAAGTTAATAAATCCATGGACAAATCTTGGCATGACAGACACATCAAGATGAAAACTTTCAAGGAAGGAGATTTAGTATTGATGTATGACAGTAAATCCATTCAGCACCTAGGAAAAATCAGAATGCACTAGTTAGGACCATATGAAGTAAAAATTGTCACATATGGAGGATTTTCACAGTTGAAGGACTTGGTAGACACAAAAATCAGAGGGATGATCAATGAAATCTGAATGAAGCTGTACAAGGACAGTCGACCACCCACAACTTGAAAGTCACTGTGAGGTAGAAAAAAAAAACACACACACACACCAAGATATTAAATGGTACCAACAGAGGTACAGTGCGCTGAAAGAAGGAGGAGCATGCACACTTCAGAAGAAAAACTTGGCGAGGACAAGTACAATGACCCAGTCACAATGGAAACAAGTGGGAAAAGTAAAATATGACAAAATAAGTACGAAACGATGAAGTAGGCAGAATTGAATGCCCAAAAAGACCGACAGGATGTCGCATTATTTGCGCCAACTGGAGAGGGAAAGGGAGAGTAATGGAAAGTATGAAGGAACCAGAGGTTCATTGAATCCATATTAAAGGTAGCGTCTTCAACAAGAAAATGTGGGAGAAAAAATCTTATTGCGAGAATGGAAAAGATAGAGAGCGAGAAAGCATCCAAAGCACAGAGCGCAACTCACATAGGTTACAGAGACCATCAAATTCAACAAATGCTCGACAGTCACCACCATGGCACCACCAAAGAAAGAAGAAGCAAGAAAAAATACTAGACACTCCAAAGTTAGAACTACGACACAAGTACAATCGGAGGAAGCCGAACAACAACCACTAGAGATCGTCAATATTGAAAAAATCCCATCACCAGATACAACACCGATGAAACCCATACCAGTGGTGGAAGAAACCCAATAGCCAACACTTGAGGGCATGAATGTGGATATGTTGGCAGAAGAACATGAGCAATAGAACTAGGGCACAAGAACCCTAAAGGAGGCGCAACTAGAGAACCCTGAAGCAGCTTCGAGAGTAAATGGGATGACGACAAATCAGGAAACAACAGTCGAGCCAGAAAAATCTCAAACAACCCTGTCAGACCACCCACAGGAAGGAATAGTGGAAGATGTTATGGGATAGACAGAATGGTTTGCATACGTATGACTGATGGAGGCTGGAACCTCGAGTTAGCCACCACTGAAAAAGGATAAGCAGCAGGTACCTAAGTCACTGCGCAAGCAACCCGTCGTAGCCCTTGTTTTTTCGCGTATACCAGATGGGGTTCAGGTGAAATCAGACTTGCTAGGTTATGTCAAGAAGATGAAATACTTGAACAATGATTTAACAGACACCGAAAATTTCTCATAGTTCGCAAAGAGAGTCTACCTAGAGACTGTGGTTCTGGATCCAGTTGGGGAACTGACTGATCAACCACTGTAGTGGGCAAAAGGATTGGCGAAAATAAGGATTTTAGGTTTGCTAGAGCTACCACACTTTGGCAGAGGACAATACACAAAACGTTGTGTCAAACAAATGATGGAATTCACACATGGCAGGGATATATGGTTGGACATGCTCATATCAATAGACGTGCATCTCATTGCACAAATTATAGAATTTCCATACCAAGGCATGGACCTCGTAAAGGTTTCTTGATGATAATACAAAGGAGAAATCACTAGAGGAAGAGATGAAAAATAAATACGACACTGACAGGGGGACGCAAGGAATCATCATCAAAAGGATCAATGATGTCGTGACACAGATGACTGCAAAAATCTTGGCCTGCAATATGCTAAGAAAATGTCGTAGGGAGGAAGTCCCAGTTGGTGTCGTCACAGTTGCAGCACAATGTGCCAAGGGAACCACAGTTAGCTAGGAACCTTATCTCTTGAATTTTTTTCTAGATGGCTGCAAGGATGCACAGGATCTAGGAACAAAATTCCATTACTCATGGTTTCTCATGTTGATATCCATCATGGGATGAAAGGAACCAAATTACACATTTTCAGCACTAGACCCAAGCCAAATCAGGGAGCAAGATATTTATCAATTGGTGTCGCGCCAAATGCCAAACACAGGAAGTTGAATGCTATTGTATTCGAAGGATACCTTTGCAACCTACAGAAGGCCATCTCAAACCTCTAGAGAATAACACCATAGGTTGTCTCACACTATCGGGACATCACCAACTTCAAGGCCACTTGACATGTGATTTGGATGCAGGTGCAGAAGGACCCCAATAAGAAGTCGCTGCAATTGCACTATTGCATCACAGAGGGTGGCATCGACATGGTTATCCAGGATTGGAAGGACAATTGGAAGATTTCAGCCCTCACCCAAGAGATACCTACAAAGACAACGAAAGAGGAGACAGGGAAGGGATAAACACAGCCTCAAGAAGTTCCAATGCCCAATAAACAAAGGGCGGGCCGGACAAAAACAAAGCAGACGAATGAAGGGAAAACTAAGACGGGGACCCAAAAGGGGAAGAAGAATAATATGCAGTCAGTCCAAGAACAATAGAAACAGGTCGAGGCTGCACAGGGGACTACACCAAGCCCCAATCCCCAAGAACCAGGCCTGAATAAGAGACCAACTACTTAGATGGGGGGTGCATGCAAGAAGACAAAAGCACAGAGAACAAATCCAGATTACATGACCATGGAGGATGGTGCAGAGATGATAACCCAAATGGTTTAGGATCATACATATGAATATTTTGAGAATGTTGTGTGCCATAGGGATAGAATTCAAGAGGAGTTGGAAGACATGCGACAGTTCCTCAAGAAGATCAAGGAAGCGCAGGCAATGGGAAACAACATAGGAGCAGGTTCATCAACATCACATATAGGAGAGGAATCTGAAGCAAGGTAGTGAGATACAGTTCACACAATACCGCAAACGAGTGCAACATTCCACATTACACCCAACATGTGTGTATGGATGAGATCATGGGTTTTGGCCCAAGGGAAGACTGAGGGTTCAATGCTTCAACAACGCACCAATAAAACCGTAACTACCGGCTCTTTCAGCAACACCTACGAAGCAGATAAAGTCTCACCCGAGGTAGAGGCAGGGGGGGTTGCACGACTCAAGTGTCTGCAACCTAGATGGGACACATATATATGATCACAATGATTTAATAGATCACTTATTAGTTAACATTCATTAGTCCTTAACCCTTTATTCACATCGCAGGTAAAACCCTAATTACAAAAAAACACAGTATTCAACAAGATCTAAGAATATCTGACCATTTAGCACGTAGCACCAACAAATCTAGTATTCATCCAAGTTATTAAGAACTAAGATACTATATCATATGCATCTAACATACATAAATATTTAGTGCTAAGCATAAATCACATTAATGACACAAAGAAATCACAACACAGGATATACGTAGTTAACCCCCAGCGTGGGGCTACATCCACCAACTCTTATTCTCTTTATTATGTTCTTTCAATGCATAGATCCATAAAGCCAACTCTGCATAAGACAGGAGATCTTCATGCACCTCACCAGATCCTCCTTCCCTGAGTTAGGTCACAACACAAAGCCTTATTACACAGTCTGCACACAAGCTTCTTACAACCACTTTCACTTAGCTCTACAAGTCTTAACACATAGAATGCACAAAGCCTCTAGCTGCACACTAAGATGATACTACTAGGTCTCTCCACTACTTTCTTACATCGCCTAGATATCTATTTATACATTTCAAATGGGGCCTAAACATGGGTAAACCCATGGGCTGACATCCCATACACATTACATAAACCCTAAACCCAAAAATCTCACAAAAGCGGGTGAGATCCCATGATCTTCGCTTCGCCTTCGACCAGCCTGTCGAAGTACTGAAAATGGTCAAACACAACAAAGGTTCTCCAAAACTTGTTCAAGGGACAATAGGCCCCCAACACTCACCTGTGACTTGTCTCAAGTCACTCTGATCTGCGCAACTCTGCTTCAAAGGCCTCAAGCTTGGCTTGAGCTGCTTCGACCTGATGATTCGATAGAGCCTCCTGCTTGGTGAACTCCTGATTAACCTTCTCGGTCACTGGTCCTTCCAATAGTTGTTCCACCGTGGTGACTACTTGTTCTAGCTATGCACCTTGTCCCTCAATATCCTCAAAAAGTGTGCAGGCTTCATCCTGCACTGGCTGTAGCCTCTTAGTCACTTCCATGACTTTACTCTGGATGACATGGACTTGTTGTTGAATAGTGCATTGTTCCTGGGACCTTTTCATCCTCTTGAATGCTGACATTAGCTTCAGTTGTGATTGTATTGTCGCTTCTTGTTTCTTTGCCTCCTGGAGTTGTGACTCCAATGTCCGTAGTTCTAGGTCATCTATAACTGTGCACTTCGACTTCTTAATTGCTTGCATTCTAAGGCCAATTGATTCTTTCTACTTTGCTAAGGTCTCCCTACATACATGCTCGAGATCAGATATCTCGGGTCAGTGAAAAAACAATCAAGGTAGCAGAACATATGGCGAAGTTACAATAAGCACTGCGCGAAAGAGATTAGTTCTCTGTGGGCTCGGATAATCACAATTCGTGAAAGTGTCCTCGGTGCAATGCTTGATGGGATAAATATACAACATCGTAACAGAATATTCCAATGGGTAGGAATGCCTCGATTAATACAATTCCATCCGTTATGGTGCAGTCCCACATTTCGATGGCGAATGTTATGGCAATAATTTCATTTCTAGCCATTTTGGAGCGTCGTTCTAACAGTCGGGATGCCTCCAACGGCCATATTTCTTCGTCGTGGTGATGTGCTAGTCATTATTGTTCTACTATTCCAGCGAGGTTCAAGTTCTACAAGCCTTCCTTCAGCGAAGTCCTCTCTGGAACCTCTTGCAATTTTTCTAGCTTTTCTTTCTTCTTACTAAGCTTTCTAGCTTTCTTTCTTGTGATCTACATCTCTGGATTCCTCTTTCCATTATTGTTCTTATCCTTTCTTAGTATAGTAACTTCACACTATTGAGGAACTTTCCCAAGGTCCGAGGATAATACTTATTCTCTTATTGTTTTTGGAGTAGGGGTTCTACTCTCCTACATGGATAGGTTTTTTAATCCTTCTTGTGTTCTTTCAACTTCGACAACTAAGTCTTTGGTCCTCAATGGCTTTGACTTGTCCTCTTGTTCTTTTATTAAGCGTGCTATTCTCTTAGCTATGAAATCCATTAATTCTTTATTTTTCTATTCTATAGCTTCCTCTTCTTCTCTCCTTCGGATCTGATCTCTCTCAATCCAAGTCTTTCCTAACAAAAGTGCAAAGGGAGCATTGTTCTTAGCAAACTTAATGACCTTGAATTCTTATTATGTTGATATTCCATGAGAAAACATAGGTACATGGGCAAGTCTTCCACATAGGGTTATCAAATTTCCTTTAAACAATCCTATTCCTCCCAATGAAGAAATCATAGTAGGCTTTCCTAATATTTCCCAAGTACTTTCTGTCATAATGTTCACCTGTGTTTCTACATCCAATACACAATCTATGTCGAAGTCTCCTATTCTTTTTTCTATGCACTATTTCTCTTTTAAAATCTCTGATAAACTAATGTCTCTGTGAATCTGCAATAATATAACCTTTGATTCTTTCTAGTTCTTTAGCATATTCTTAGTCTCTTGACCTTCCTCATGGTCTTCTTGTCTCATGTTCATATTCTCAACTTTAGCAATCATTCTAGGGAAATATAAAACTTCATGTCCAGTAGATTTACAACAAATCAAAATAGGACTTCTACCAGGGCATTCCTTAGCAATATGTCCCGGTCTTTTGCAATTATAACATAATGTCAATCCTCTCTTTCTCTTAAACGATCCCCACCCTTTCCTGTACTGCGCACTGGGATCATAGTGATAGACCTGCAAAAAATTCTTTCTAGGATCCTGCATCCACTTGTTAGTCCAAAAATTCTTTCTATGCATAGGGATAACATATGTTTCACTATTTCTATCAGATCTATTCATATCATATCTTCTTTCTTCTAGCTATGCCCTAGTTTTTAGACTAGGACAAAATTTATCAAATATACCTAGATCCATTCTTTCGAAACAAAAATTTCCACTTATCTTACCTTCATTAGAGCAAAAATCCTTAAGATATTACCTCTTTTCTTCAGATCTGATTCCCTTCTTAGCACAAAGCTTCAAAATTCAAGTAGAGTATCATGCACTACAATCTATGCACAAAGATTTCTCTTTTCCTTAGTTCCCAACAATCACAGTTTTAGGTCCTGGCAACAGAACCATTTATTGGCACAGGGGTAGACCCGAGGTTCAACGGTTCAATAAAGCACCAAAAAAACCCTAACTACTGGCCTTTTCAGCAACACCTGCGAAGCAGATGAAGTCTCACCCAAGGTAGAGGTAGGGGGGTTGCAGGACTCAAGTGTCTGCAACCTATCTAGGACACAGATCTGTGATCACAATGCTTTAACATAACACTTAGCAGTTAACATTCATTAGTCCTTAACCCTTTATTCACATCACAAGTAAAACCCTAATTATAGAACATCGCAGTATTCAACACAATCTAAGCATATCTGACCATTTAGCACATAACATTAATAGATCTAGCATTCATCCAAGTTATTAAGAACTAAGATACTATATCAAATGCATCTAACATACATAAATATTCAACACTAAGCATAAATCACATTAATGACACAAAGTAATCACAACATAGGATATACGTGGTTCACTCCTAGCGTGGGGCTACATCTACCAAATATTCTTCTCTTTATTATCTTCTTTCAATACACAGAGCCACAAAGCCAACTCTGCATAGGACAGGAGATCTACACACAACTCGCCAGATCCTCCTTCCCTGAGTTAGATCACAACAAAAATCCTTCTTACATAGTCTGCACACAAGCTTCCAACAATCACTTGCACTTAGCTCTACAAGTCTTAACACATAGTATGCACAAAGCCTCTAGCTATGCACTAAGCCGATTCTACTAGGTCTCTCCAGTACTTTCTTACATTTCCTAGATATCTATTTATACATTACAAATGGGACTTAAACATGGGTAAACCCATGGGCCGACATCCCATACCCGTTACATAAACCCTATACCCAAAAATCTCACAAAAGGGGGCGAGATCCCGCGATCTCCACTTCGCCTGACGCTTCATCTTTGACCAGCCTGTCGAAGTCCCAAAAATGGTCAGACATGTCCAAGTTTCTCCAAAACTTGGTCGAGGGCCAATAGGGGGGAAAAAACCCCTAAAGGACTTAGCTCAACTTCAACTGGTATTTCCGTGGATACCATCTAAATCTGTACATAAATTACATGTTAGCATTACCCAAGAGGTACAGTCTTGTGCATGCACAGACGTAGATGAATTGCAATAGAAAATGGATAAGCGGGACGCACTGGAATTGATATGTGAACAGGACAAACTCGAGACCCAAGAGGAGTGAGAGCGCATGAATGGATTGGAACGAAAAGTGGATGAAACTTATGAGAATATTTCAAAGACCGCGCATAGGGACGAACTCAAAACAATAGAGAAGATTGATCAGATTGCACAGACAATTGATCAATATCAGAAGGAGATCGAGAGTCTCCATGAGAAGATCACACTCACCACTCCACCAACAGTAAGGGAGAAAATGAAACAGGAAGCAATAGAGAAGCTGCAGGAGATAGAGCAATAGGTCAGTGCAGCAGCCAACTTGTTCAATAAAGCAACACAACTTTGGACAAATCTAGAAGAAGACTATCAAGTCCAACGATGGGACAAGGAAGAAGAAAGGATAAGCACAACTATCCAGGACCTTAAGTAGAGGAAGAAGACAATGCCCATCATGGAGCATGTCAAAGGGGCGCAAGATATGAAGAAACTACAGGTAGAAATCACCACTGTGCAAACACAACAAAATGATCATCATGCTCAAATGGAACCGCTTCAAGAGAAAGTAGCATAAGTCATTGCACAGGCAAAGGAAGCCAAGACACATATAACACAGACCCAGGCATAGTGTGCAGGGTTAATCAGTGATGAGATTGCAGTCTAGATAGTAGACACACTCAAGGAGAAGACCGTGCAGGCTTAAACACAAGAAGCAGAGCTCAAGGAAAAGTTCCAGGCGATCACCAAGGAGATCGACAAAGTGCACAAAGGTTAGGTGGCTCAGGATGAGCCACATATCATTTTTGGGGGCCTTCTAGAAGCAGGCCAAAGGGGAAATAAAGGATATTTTGGAAAAGAAGGCATGCATGAGGAAAGCGACAACTGGAAGGAAACGCAACACACACGCATGTAAGGAAGACCTAACGATGTTAGGGTTATGGTTTTTGAAATGTATGGTAATGGCTGAAGAGCAAGAAACATATAAATAGAGATACCTAGGTATAAGAGAAGAGAGGAGTCATTATTATTGTTGGGTTCTTGTTAGAGTGAATAGTTGGTTGATAAAAAGAGACAAATACGAAGGACGGATGCTATGTAATATTTTTCTATATGACCTAATTTTGTTAGCTATTGAGTTAGAGAGGATTGAGGAGGGTAGATCTTGAGGGTTAGATCGTAGGCTGAGGAACCTGGTGTGATCTAGTCTACCTCATAATAGATCTTACCAACCAAGAAGAGTTGTAAAGAGCATGGTGTTGTATTTAAGAACTACTATAATAAAAATACCTAGAATGAGATCTTTGTGGATGTAGCCCAGGAGGGGGTGAACCACGGTAATACCCTGTGTTATATGATTGAATTCATGAGTTTCTTTATTGTCTGAGTAGATATTTCTCTGATAAATGAATGAGTTGTTGTATTTCCTGCATAATCATAATGATAGTAGGTTGCATTAATAATTTATCATAGAACCCTCAAGATACAGTTCTCAGATCCCCCACTCAATCCTAGGTTGCAAACACATGAGTATTTTATCCACCCATTAAGACTATCTCGGGTGAGATTGCGTAGTGCACCATGTGCGTTGTGTTTCCTTCTGGTTTACAAGGGGGGTTGATAGTTTTAGATGCTTTGTTGGAACCCTGAACATACGTGAACCCTGGGTCACTCAATACAAACTCAGACAAGATATATAAGTAACCAAAAGTATGTGATGTTTCCCCTCTTGATTTCTATGATGTTGTTTTGGGCCAACCCTATATGTGGAAACGTCATGTTGTTTATGAGTCTTGACCTTGTAGTCTCATTATTACTCTAGGGGTCAATTCTATAGGATACCAGAGGTATTTCTAAATACTGTTCCACAAAAACAGTGTCGCAAGGTAATCTCTCATACTGCAAAATTAATCCTCTTCACAATCTGTTCAAAGGATTCACAAAAGGCCATTGCAACCACTGCAGCCTCAACACCTTCTATCTAGTAGAAGCATATTGCAGAAGAGAAAGAAGATATTGTTTCTTCACCTACGATGGTTCCTACACAATGCCTCATCAATCCTAGAGACAACAGATTACTAGAAAAAATTCAACCCTACCAGCAATAGGTTCGTGATAGCCCTCCACATACCAACTAGTGAAACTTCTCCAGCAAGGCACACAACTCACAAATATTGAGATTCAACAAAAAAATTTCCCCTCTTCCTTAGGCACTAGGCACAATTGATACCATTGCTTCCTAAGGGGGGAGGACTGATCCGGTGGATATTAGTAGCCACCCACCTGTTCCAAGTTCCAACCAACTCATCTTGACAGTTTTCAGTTCAACAAGTTTCTTTGTAATGGGGAAATTTCTTTGTAATTGTGGGTTCTGCACTTCTGGGGTTATCTTGAAGCCCTACACAACATCCAGTTGAATAATGGTGGCTTCCCACCTATTCCAACTGGCTTATTTTGGAAGTTTTCATGTTAGTACATATTTTTGTACTTCTAGGGCCATATTGGGGCCCTAAACAATTTTTTCTTGTCTTTCCACAATAAAACTATAGATGGAGTTATAGTTTGATTACATAGTGCGTAGTTCTTGAAAATACCTTTCTAATGGGCTATCACATGCCTAAAACAAAGATTGTATGAAAAATTTATGACCCCAGGAAGTTGATGTACTAACTTACCCCAATGGGGCCCACATGATTTTTGGTGGTTCATCTCCTAGGGTAAGGTTTTTGGATATCTAGGGTTTTGGAATTCACGTTTATTATAAAAAGGACTTTAGATCCTCATTGTACTGATCTTATTGCAAATCAATTTTCCACCATTCTAGCGAGTCTTTCACTCTGTATTTTTACAGTCTTTGTGCATTTCTTTCATTAATAGAAATCATTTATTGTTGTATTTCTATATTTCTGGCAATTTTTATATGTATTTCATTGTAATATCTCTGCTTTCATTTCGTTCTGAAAATAATCTGGATCAGTGGTATCAAATCAGGCTCCTCTTTATCATTTTTCAGTGCATGTCCCCAACAAGGTCTGAGTATACAAAGTTGGGTCTCGATCTCATCTATGTTGAGGAAAATCGCTCTCACACGCCCAAGAACCCCTCCATGGAAAAAGAAAAGAAAAACGACGGAAAAAAATATTCTATTAACCTTTTTCTTGAGCAAGCTCTTGCGCGACAGAGGGATGAAATGATGGAGAATCTTTCGCACATCCTTTAACGCCTTTCGATAGAAACAAGCACATATTCATCAAGAAACCACTTTGGAGGAAACTCTCCCTTTAAGGTACGGGTTAATTTTGATATTCTCGTATTTGAAGTTCAGATAGATGCAAATGCCTTAGAAAAATGGTTAAATATACTAGAAGGTTATTTCTTTGTTCAAAAATTTTTCGATAGGGAAAATATCACCTTCTCACTCCTCAAGGCTCTCCCCCATGTCAAACATTGGTGGGAAACTTACTAGGAGCAAAGCTCCACAGAGGAATCTGGAATATATGGGGTCGATTCCACTTGGGATTTTTTTTGTGGATGCAGTCAAGGAACAATACTACCTTGTTGATAACTATGAAGACCAGTACATGATATGGACCACACTGTGGCAAGAGAAGAGCCAATCAATGTCTGATTTCACAAATACTTTCCATACCTTATGCACCAATATGGGTATCAAAGACTCTGAGAAACATCTGGTTTTGAAATACAATGGGGCTCAGCATAGGTACATCCAAAATGAAATGGATTTCTTAAACATCTCATTATTGGGATTTTCTTATCGATATGCTGTCAAAATCAAGCAAAAATTTAGGCACAAGAACAAATGGGAGTTCAGGTTTGCAAATACGCAAAAACCAAAGCATGGTAAAGATAGCTTTAACCAACAATCTCCCAAAAACCATTCCAAGACACAAGAAACTAAGGGTGGAGGAAAGATGAAGAATGACACTGGGAAGTTGTGTGACTTACACAAAATCCCCTGGCACAACACCGATGAATGTGGCTCGAAACAATCATTGGTGGCTGAGATCAAAGACAAGGAGCAGGACCATGATTTAGAATATGAAATATTGAAAACATAGATATCATTGACGCAGACCCCACTGCTACTGTCATGACCGCAACAATTCAACCAGAAGAACCAGTAGGTTCTGAAGAGGGGGAGCACCTCTTATATTCACATATGTGGGTGAAGGGGACCTCGTTGCATTTCATTGTTGATAGAGGCAACCAGTAGAACCTCATATTTGTTGAGGTCATCAAATAGTTGGGGTTGTCAACAAAACCACACTTGCATCCATACAACATTGGGTGGCTTCACCAGGGACGATATCTCCCTGTCATCCTGTTGGTAGGAGTGGCGCCTATCCTATGGCATCCAACCCTTCAAGGATGAGGTAGTGTGTGATGTTTCCCCTCTAGATGTTTGTGATGTTGTTTTGGACAACCATAGATGTGGAAACATCATTCTCTTTATGAGTCTCGACCTCGTAGTGTCATTATTTCTCTAAGGGGTCAGCTCTACCAGATACCAGAGTTAGTTACGACTATTTTTCCACCAAAACAGTGCCACAACGTAATCTCTCATACTGCAAAATTAAGCCTCTTCACAAATTTTCAAATGATGCATAGAAGGCCACTGCAACCGTTGCATCCTCAACACCTTCTATATAGTAGAAGCAAATTACAGAAGAGATATAAGATAGTGTTCACCTAAAATGTTGCCTACATAAAGCCCTATCAATCCTAGAGACAACAGGTTGGTGGAACAGATTCAATCACGTCAACAACAGGTTCGCGGCAGCCCTCCACAGACCAAGCAGTGGAAATTCTCTAGAAAGGCACGAAACTCACCAAGATTCATATTCAGAAAACACTTTCCCCTCTTCCTCGAGAACATAACATAATGGATACCATTGCTTCCTAAGGGGGGAGGACTGATCTAGGTGGATATTAGTGGCCACCCACCTATTCCAAATTCCAACTAGATCATCTTGATAGTTTGCAGTTCAACAAGTTTCTTTGTAATGGGGATATTTATTTGTAATTGTGGGTTTTGCACTTCCGGGGCTATCCGAAATCCCTACACAACATCTTGGTGGATAATGGTGGCCTCCCACCTATTCCAACTAGCTTCTTTTGGAATTTTTCATGTTAGTGCATCTTTTTGTACTTCCAAGGTTGTTTTGGGGCCCTAAACAATGTTTTCTTGTCTTTCCAAGTCAAAATGGAAACAAATTCAAAGTTTGAAAAAATAATGTGTAGTTCTCGAAAATACCTTTCCAACGGGCTATCACAGGCCTAAAACGAAGATCGCATGAAAAAGTTATGACCCCTGGAATTCAATGTACTAACTTACCCCAACGAGGCCCACATGATTATTGGTGCTTCATCTCCTAGGGTTTGGTTTTTGGATGTCTAGGGTTTTATCATTCATGTTTATTATAAAAATTCCTTCAAAGCCTCATTGTAATGATCTTCTTGTGAATGAGCATAGTCGTCACATCTCTTCTCAGAGATAAAGCTGCCACCATTCTAGCGAGTCTTGCACTCTGTATTTTTACAATCTCTGTACATTTATTTCATTAATAGAAATCATGTATTGATGTATTTATCTGCTTCTGGCAATATTTATGTGTATTTCATTGTAATATATTTTCTTTCATTTCGTTCTGAAAATAATCTGGATTAGTGGTATCAGAGCAGGTTGCTCTTGATCATTTTTCAATGCATGTCCCCAACGAGGTCTGAGTATAGCAAGTTGGGTCTCAATATTGTTTCTCTTGAGGAAAATTTCTCTCATGCACCCAAGAAACCCTCCATGGAGGAAGAAAATAAAAACGACGAACAAAAAATTCTATTAACCTCTTGCTTGAGCAAGCTCTCGCGCGACAGAGGGACGAAATGATGGAGAATTTTTCCCACATTCTTCAACACCTTCCGATAGCAATAGAAACATCTTCATCAAGCAACCACTTTGGAGGAATCTCTCCCTTCAAGGTATAAGTTAATTTTTATATTCCCGTATTTGAAGGTCAGATATATGCGGATGCCTTAGAAAAATGGTTAAATCTGCTAGAAGATTATTTCTTTTTTCACATTTTTTCCAACATGGAAAATATCACCTTCACACTCCTCAAGGCTCTCCCCCATGTCAAACATTGGTGGGAAACTTACTAGGAGGAAATTTCCATAGAGGAATATGGAATATATGGGGCCAAGCCCACTTGAGATTTTTTTGTGGATGTGGTCAAGGAATAATACTACCCTATTGATAACTATGAAGACCAGTACATGAGATGGACCACACTACGACAAGAGAAGAGCCAAATAATGTCGGAGTTCAAAAATACTTTCCATACCTTGTGCACCAAACTAGATATCAAAGACTCCGAGTGGCATATGGTTTTGAAATATTGTGGGGCTTTTCATAGGTACATCGAAAATGAAATGGATTTCCTAAACATCTCATCATTGGGAGATTCCTATCTATATGTTGTCAAAATTGAGCAGAAATTTAGGCACCTGAACAAATGGGAGTTCGGGTCTGCAAATATGAAACAACCAAAGCATGGTAAAGACGACCCTAACCAACAACCTCCCAACAACTCGTCCAATACACTGGAAAAAAAGGGTAGAGGAAAGACAAAGAATGACACTGGGAAGTGGTGCGACTTCCGCAAAATCCCCTGGAACAACACCGAGGAATGTCACTCAAAACAGTCATTGGTAGTTGATATCAAATACAAGGAGCCAAACCCTGATAGAGAATATGAAAATATTGAAAATAGGCAGATGATCGACGCAGAACCTGACTCTACTGTCGCGACTGGAACAATTCAACCAGAAAAACCCGTAGATCCTGAAGAGGGGGAAAACCTATTTTATTCACATATGTAGGTGAAGGGGACCTTGTTGCATTTCATTGTGGATAGCAACAACCAGAAGAGCCTCATCTCAGCTGAGGTTGTCAAAAAGTTGGGGTTGTTGAAAAAACTACACCCGCAACCATACAACATCGGGTGGCTTCACCAGGGATGATATCTTCGTGTCAGCCGGTAGTGCAACCTGTACTATGGCATCTATCCCTTCAAGGATGAGGTAGTGTGTGATTTTTCCCCTCTTGATGTCTATGATGTTGTTTTTTTCCAACCATATATGTGGAAACATCATGTTTTTTATGAGTCTCGACCTTGTAGTGTCATTATTACTCTAGGGGTCAACTCTACAAGATACCATAGGTAGTTCCAACTACTATTCCACCAAAACAATTCCACAAGGTAATCTCTCATACTGCAAATTTTAGCCTCTTCACAGTTTGTTCAAAGGATGCACAGAAGGCCACTGCAACCACTGCAGCCTCAACACCTTCTTTCCAGTAGAAGAAGATTGTAGAAGATAAAGAATATATTGTTTCTTCACCTATGATGGTGCCTACACAATGCCTCGTCAAGCCTAGAGATAACAAGTTGGTGGAGCAGATTCAACCCCTCCAGCAACAGGTTCGTGACAACCCTCCATAGACCAAGCAATGCAACTTCTCCAGAAATGCACACAACTCACTAAGATTCAGATTCAACAAACACTTTCCCCTCTTCCTCAAGCACTCAACAGAATGGATACCATTTCTTCCTAATGGGGGTGGACTGATCTAGGTGGATATTAGTAGCTACCCACCTGTTCCAACTTCCAACTAGCTCATCTTGACAATTTTCAGTTCAACACATTTCTCTATAATGGGGAAATTTCTTTGTGACTATGGGATATGCACTTCCGAGGTTGTCCTGAAGCCGTACACAACATCCAGGTGGATAATGGTGACCTCCCACCTATTCCAGGGTCATTTTGGGGCCCTAAACAATGTTTTCTTGGTTCTCTATAGTCAAAATGTAGACAAAGTCAAATTTTGATGGCATAATGTGTAGTTCTCGAAAATATCTTCCAACAGGCTATCAAACACCTAAAACAAAGATTGTATGCAAACGTTATGACCCCAGAAAGTTTATGTACTAACTTACCCCAATGGGGCACACATGAATTTTGGCGCTTCATCTCCTAGGGTTAGGTTTTTGGATGTCTAGGTTTTTGGCATTCAATTTTTTTATAAAAGGCCTTCATATCCTTATTGTAATGATCTTCTTGCGAATGAGCATAGCCTACACGTCTCTTTTCAAAGATAAAGTTGCCACCATTCTGGCGAGTCTTTCAATCTGTATTTTTATAGTCTCTGTACATTTCTTTCATTAATATAAATCATGTATTGTTGTATTTCTTTGTTTCTGGAAATATTTATGTGTATTTCATTGTAATATCTCTACTTTCATTTCATTCTAAAAATAATCTGGATCATTCATGCTTCCACATGTGGGTCAGGGTTCTAGAAAAATAATAAAATACAATATGGTGATAAAATCGAATTTAAATGGGGTTCATGACAAATGAGACTTAGTTCCAAATATTGGATTTAATGACAATCAAGATCCAATTAGAGAAGAGTCTTGGTCAATAGGAACAATATTAATGACTTTCCATATGCATTTCAAAGTTGAAACAATTAGGTAAAGAAATATGGGGTTTCTCAAGGCACACTTGAGGTTTCCATCTATTTGTATTCAATTGGAGGCCCTGCTCTTGATATTCTCGTCTTCTACACATGATCATTATTTAATCATCATTCTCTTGAGGATTTGAAATAACAAAAGTATCTTGCATAACAAATAAATTGAAACCCTATCTCTGCAACCACATAAAGAATAGACTTTGTTATACAAGGAAGAATATACTTGCTAGTATGTTATGAAATTTACATTCATTCCTCTTTCCATCTTACTGATAAATGAAAAATATCTTGGTTTGTTCAAAGATGAAGAAATGAAAATAAGGAATTTTCTGTGATCTGGGTCTTTTATGAGTTAATTTTCTAGTGTAAACCAAATATTATGAAGACCTAAAAAATGTCTTTCTTTCTTAATTAAAAATAATATCTCAAACTCTTGGAAAGGATTGAAGCTCCTCT
>JASDQU010436838.1:36942-49542 GCA_032191745.1 Picea mariana
GGATTTAATGACAATCAAGATCCAATTAGAGAAGAGTCTTGGTCAATAGGAACAATATTAATGACTTTCCATATGCATTTCAAAGTTGAAACAATTAGGTAAAGAAATATGGGGTTTCTCAAGGCACACTTGAGGTTTCCATCTATTTGTATTCAATTGGAGGCCCTGCTCTTGATATTCTCGTCTTCTACACATGATCATTATTTAATCATCATTCTCTTGAGGATTTGAAATAACAAAAGTATCTTGCATAACAAATAAATTGAAACCCTATCTCTGCAACCACATAAAGAATAGACTTTGTTATACAAGGAAGAATATACTTGCTAGTATGTTATGAAATTTACATTCATTCCTCTTTCCATCTTACTGATAAATGAAAAATATCTTGGTTTGTTCAAAGATGAAGAAATGAAAATAAGGAATTTTCTGTGATCTGGGTCTTTTATGAGTTAATTTTCTAGTGTAAACCAAATATTATGAAGACCTAAAAAATGTCTTTCTTTCTTAATTAAAAATAATATCTCAAACTCTTGGAAAGGATTGAAGCTCCTCTGATCCTAGTTATGCATTTAATTGAGGAGTCTTATTAACATATGAGAGCTTGCATGTGAATATGAGGATAAGTAGATAAAATTCAGAAGCAAGAGGATGCATAATGCCAATATGTTCTACATTCAATACAACCATTCATTTCTCAATGATGTAGTGAGACAACAATTCAAACCAATGCATAAGAAATCAACAAGTCACTCAAAATCCAATCCCTTCAAGGCATAAAACAAAACATTGAACCTTGCAATCATATAGGATCAACAATAGATTTGACTCCATTAAAGCCATTTCATAAAACAACATTGAACCAATTGAGAGGACAACTTGTCAAATATCTTGCACAAGGAGAAATGAGTAGCAGGATGAAATTGAAGTGAAGAATATAGCTAGATTCTAGTGATAAATTTGCATTATATCAAGGTTTAAACTACCCACACCATCTACTCATGGTTTCAAATTAAAAGAATGAGAAAACGATCATATATTCCATTGAAAATGACAATTAGTATCATAGACAATATTAATAGCCTCGATAGAATGCTACCCGGGCTTCACATTAGGATGTGTTAATATCATGGTCACATGGTAAGACCAGCCTTCAATATCCTTTCCTTAAAAATACCTTGTATTGATATCTTATTGCGAAAACTCTTCAATCTGTTTTGAACACAAACCAAAGTACATGATAAAACATGAAGTCAACATAGCAAGTAGAAGTTCAACATCAATCAAACACACCAGGAGCATGTCAAAGAGTAGAAGGAGAACTTAAGAACATAAAAAATGTGTAATCAACAAAGAGGACTTGAGCAATGAAAATTTCCTCAAAGATAAGCAATCATTAAATATTCAAATACCTTTAAATCCATTAAAACCAATTAGCGCAAAATGATCAAAAGGATACATGTCAATATCATCACACAAGAATCAAAGAAGCCTCATAGATCAAAGGAAAAATGAACAACATATGAAAGCATAAGATAAAAGAGAATTGACCATGAAAACCTCCTCAAATATGAATAATTAATAAATATCTACACCCCTAAATGCCTCAAGGTAGATAAGAATAATCACTAGGACATAATAGTAGTGGATTGGTCATTAGAGTTCAAATTTTAGCATGGCCCCCCTTTTATTTTTCTTATAAAATCATAATGAAAGGGAGGATGTTTTGGCCACAACAAATGGAGACACAATGGAAGTACTAGTTATCTTTGTTAATAAAACCTGGGGCCTTTACTTCCTATCCAATTTTTAAAGATAAGCTCATAAATGGAAGAAACATTTCCAAAGATTATGTGTACCACAACAATACCAAATTTATTAAATATATGAATCCAAATATGAAGTTCTTGTAATATATCATACCATTTTCAAAGAGAAGAATTTATGAGGTTAATTCCTTTAACTGGACACACACTTTTGATTAGCATTAGTTTCGCCATGGGGTTTTCATTTTTTATAACAAAGAGACATCCACATAAGTATGTTCCTCATATCTCTTTTCCCAACATTGCTTTGTTGTGAGCGAGTGTCCATAGCCTCAAAAACGTTTCCTCGACACCATACAAGCATTGTCTCGCTACCAACGAGCGTCCATAGCCCAGATAGGTTTACTTGTACTTCCTAGAATATTAATAGTCATTCCAACTTCCTTTTTATTGTTTACATCTTGCTCACCCTTTTAGATTTGTATATAAGTATGTAATTTCCAGTGCAAGGAAGTGGGGTGATATGTGAGTTGCTCTAATTTTCCAAGTAGATGTCGTTCATTTAAGTTTAACTTCAAAGAAAAAGATAGATAGAATCTTTCCTTTACTCTTGGATTACGAGTGCACTAATCCATAGGAACACATGTTCCAACACAACTATCAGTTAATATATAAAGCTAAGAAATTCATAAAAATATTTCAGACAAAACAACCCATGTTTTCTATGACTTGTAAGAATCTCTTCAGTGTGTGACTAAAATTGGAACTGTCCATACTCAAACTCAAAGATTAATCCACAGGTCAAATGAAGGAGTCAGATAAACTCAGAGAAATGTTAGCATTCAAATTAAAGGATGAAAATAATATGTACAAAATATTGAAGCTAACCAAATAATGAAAACAAAATAAAACTAAACTAAACTAAAAGAAGTTTAAAACTGAAAATGCCAATCATCCAAATAGAATAAAATCAATTGAAGAATAAGAAAGGAACACAACAACATGGGATAAATATGGGACAGTAGAAGAGTATGATTGATATGTATAAAGGTATATTCATTATATCTCCAAGAATTGAAATGAGGGAAAAATATTCACTAGATAATCTTTCCTTACAAACTAAAGTCCAACGAGAATGACATGTAGACCAAAATTCATAATTTGGAAATCAAAACCAGCCAAAATCATGAGGAACAGTGATCAAGAAAAATGATATCAAATCGAGCTCCTTATTCTAATAAATTTGAACCTTTCCTAGGTGTCAACAATTTGAATTCTCTAAATTCTCAAAAAATAAAATCCAAAACATTTATGAGTAACATCAGACAAGAATTCACACCCTTAAAAATTACAACCATAGATAAGATTTTGAAAACACTGGATTTTCAAACTCAAAGATTGCATTGATATTTTTCACCAACATACCCAATGCCTCTCTGATTATGAACTTTAATCATTCCAATGATTTTATCATTCACAATTGATGGGAAAAGAGAATAAACCCGCTTCCATGTGTGTTATGGGACTTATCGGTAAATGCAAACATAAACAAATATCCCTAGATCCACCTGGATCTAGAACAAAATAGAACAAGAAATGATGCTTTCCCTAAGCTCTAATCATTGAGTTTACTATCAAATGAAAGATAAGATACATACCATTTAAATATCGCTTTCTCCCATTGTTTTCGTCCTAGCTCCACTCTAGTGCTCCTGTGATATCAGGTCTGCAAGAAGACACAAACCAACCAAAGTGAAAGAAATATAGCAGACTCAAAGAGAACCTATGTCTGTGATCAATGAATCATACAATAAAATGAGATGAATTTTATGGGAAAGAAACATATCACTGTATTAATAATAATGAAAGTGGAGATTACAACCGAAGCCTTGATGTTTCAAGGTCCCCTTCCAATGACTCTTTTCTCCAACACACACTTACTCCAAACTTGAATGAAGAATATACACAATGGCTTGTTGAACTAAATTGAAGCCCTCAAGAATGACCCAATGTAGAATTCTCCATACAATGTTAGCCAATTCAATATTAATTTATTGCTTAACCTTGCTTAACCTTTTCCATGAGAAATCCCTCTTTATATAGGGGAAAGAGAGATGGTTAAAGAGATTAGGATGATCCCACCAAATCAGAGAAGCGAGTAGGATCCCAACCATATAGATGCCACCTCATATTTTAGAATATCCCCTTCTATAAATTTCGTGAAGGTCAACCTTTTCTTAGCCTTTTGGCATCGTCGCACCCCAACTATAGGACAGCTTGTGGAGACATCACAAACCATCTTTAGGACAACCTCTGATGACCAGACATCATCACACCCTGCTTATGATGCATCCTGCAACACCCTTCCTTATTAAGGTTTTCTGGAAGAGAAAGCCAACCACCTTTCTCATGAAAATAGGTTCTTTTGGGAACATGAACACATGTTTGTCAATAGATCATTAAGGTGAAAAAAATAATGTGTAATAGAATTCCCCCCAAAGTATGAGTCTAGAACTCGTGACAGCCGAAATACTTTGTAAAATGTGTGTGTGTCAAAAACAAAGAGCACATCAGTCAGGAACCTACAAACAGTCAAGCATCAACATAATAATATACCATTGTCCGAGGGAGGCATTCCCATACTCAGTTTACAAAGTGTCAAGTTAGTCATGGCCACTAAACACACACTGTGGATCCATGCCATTGTAAATTGGCATAGCCACCCCAAATACATTGTGGATCTATGCTTTAAAGATTTCAAATTCAGACATAGCCACAAGACATACAAAGTGGATCTATGTGCCAACAAAAATCATAAATACTCCGTCGCAACCTGGATCAGAATGACATGATCCATGGTATTCATATCCATCATCTCTAAGTACGAATATAGCCATGTGATTACAGGTGTTGAAGTCGAACATGGTAGAAACCACTTGATTATCGGTCAATGATGAGAACCGTTAACAAGTGTGAGGAAAATCACCATTGATGTCAATGACTCCCAAGGTACCCTAATGCAATCCAATGAGTGTGAATAAAAAAGTTGAAGTCGAACACTCAAGTGAATCTCCCAATCAGGGGCCAATGATGTAAACCCATTGTTGAAAGCGAAGAAACTTTCCATTGAGGCATGCATGCTCAAAGGCACTGAATGATTTCTAAGTCTTGTTCTTGGATAATGAGTTGAATTCGACAGGAAAAGACTCATCACAAGAGGGAATTGTTGTATCCCCCATCAATGAAACGAAATCAGTAATATATTTGAGATATATCAGAGCATGAAATGATTCGAAACTGACACAGGGAAGGCCGATATGGTAGAAAATTTATAACTGCAGATGGCTAACTGGATAAGAGTCTTATTAAGGTTGGACTTCTGTTGAAAATATGAATGACACGACAATGGTCTTTTCGGCATTGACTCAAGGAGGACCCGACATATGGACATGTGAATGGTCAAATGAGAGACGAATGGATTTTCCCAACCTAGATTCACATGATGAAAGGGAGTGTCATAGTCAAGAGCGACTATTACTGCCACCAACAAAGATACAGAGACACATTTCTTTCCCAAATTTTCCCCCACCATTTCTGGTGAGTACCTCTTTATTTTTATGCAATATTGAGGAGGATAGCATATCCTTGTTGAAGTAAGCTCATCCTTCAGATGAGTCCCTTAGAGTATTTTTAACGAACCCTAATAAGGAGTGGTTTAGTCCCATATGGGTGTCGATGTTTGTTTAACAATTCCAAAGTGAGAAAACTTAGGGGTTTGAAAAACACTTAAAGATAACTCTCTCAGTTCCTTTTTCGTAAATTAGTTTGACGAGACCGAAAAAGTGATAACCTACTGCCCATCAAACATTTTCTTCAAATACTCTTACGAGCGTGAAAAGAACAAGGTCACTCAGAAATCTTTTCATTTTTACAGAGCGTGAAAAGAGCTTAAAGGATACTCCATAGGTGTCGTTTTTCATGTTACCATCACGAGTACGAAAAGTACGACAAAAGTATACTCGGTTACATTCTCATTGATTTATGAGCATGAGAAGGAACAAAACCAAAGCTTGGATTTTTTCCTGAAAAACTCTAAAAAGATCTCTACACATGAAAAATATACAAAACAAACCCAAAACATGTATCCTTGTTCAAGTTCTACTCCTAGATTTCTCATTTGCGAAAGATCAAACACTTGTAACACCATTAGAAGTCTAGGGTTTAGGTGAAGTACATTAAAATAATATAAAAAATGAAATGGAAAAGTGAAAAGTGAATAAATATGAGTAAAAATGCTTTTTACCATTTCATTATTACTCCACCCAAATTCCGTTAAAAAAAAACCCTTTTTACCTCAATCTTTAATTGTGGATTGCAGGAGACACGACGGACCATTTGACGAACAGGCTCCGCAGGACATGTAATATTCTCTTCCTTCAACTTTCTGTGGATTCATTTTCACTTTTTATTGGTTAGAAATAGCATTTTAGGTTGCATTTTTTAATTTATTTGCGCCCGGAGGTCATCGTAGGTGACCTATATCATGCCCTGTGACGACCTAGGGTCATCGAAGGTGACCTTTAAGTTACAGTGTGATGAATTTGCACTATATGGGCTAGCTATCCTACAACGTGTGCAAAGTAAAAATGTTTTTAAGATGTTTCTGCCAATAAAAAATGTCCAGGAGAAAGATGAAGATGGTAATGACTATTTTATGCTCCATTTCAGGTTTTCTACAGCAAAGTTGTTGGAATGGTGAGAAAGGGAACATGAGGACAAAGATTATTTTTCTGGGAATGACCCAGGAACAGTGAATTCTCTTCGATAGTGTGGACTATTGAAAGTTTTCGAGATCCATGGCATGAGCGGCCAATTGAGACTACTGGAGTACTTAGTCCATATGTGGGGGCTCATATCCTCGAGATAGATATCGAGGACATATATTTCTTGACCGGGTTGTCTCGTTGAGGGGTTCAGGTCACATTGACAGGTAGTAGAGGAGGTGTTGAACCTATACGCCATTACGTCAGTGCACATTGTGTGCCAGGTGCTGATAAGCATAGCGGCAAGGTCGATATCTGATATGTTTGGGACTTGCCTCTATGTACTATCCTATACATTATTGCATGTATGGCAGGGAGCGCAGCTCCACATATGATCCTTCGAAGAGACGTCTAGTATGCACTGGAATGCATGGATCCCCGGGTTTGCAACTAGAGTTATGGGGTTCTTTGAAGCATGAAGAAGAAGTTGACCAAGTGTAGGAGGGGTGACTTGAAGTAATTCGGATACGGGTGAATTTTGGTGTCCTTATTCCTAGAGAGGGTTCCACACTTTCACCTATAGGTAGAGTGGGGTATACTGGCCCCACATGATCCAAGAATGAAGAGGTGGTGTGACCTCATGGCTCGGCATGTAACTGGACCTATCGTCAAGTACAATGGAATTTTCTTCGATTGGTTGAGGCCCCAAATTATTATGGTAGATGAATACGCATATGTCAACCTGGGCTTTAGAGGTGATCTAGACTTGGTTCTTCCTAAAGGTTCTCAGTGGAGGAACAATGGTAAGAAGTAAATTTTGTTTTTATAATTTTTTAAATATGATTTTTTTTTAAATATGAAATGTTTTTTATGCCTTTTATCCGGTGACTAATCAAGATCTCTTTGAAGATGCATATGTGGGACCTCATTGAACTCCAGGTTCTTCTCCCATTTAGAGGTGAGGAGAGAGAGTCAAGATAACAGGATTAGCTGCCTCAAAATCTCATCAATAGAGGCATCTGGGACGTCTGTTGTCATCCCCTCTAGGTTTTTCTCTATAGCTTGGCCACTAAACATACACTATGGATCCATGTCATTGTAAATCGGCATAGCCACTCAGAATACACTGTGGATCTATGCTTTAAATATTTCAAATTCAGACATAGCCATGAGACATACAAATTGGATCTATGTGCCAATACAAATAATAAATACTCCTTCATATCCTGGATCAGAATGACATGATCCAAGGTATTCATCTTCGTCGTCTCTAAGTACGAATCTAGCCATGTAATTATAGGTGTTGAAGTCGAA
Organism: Picea mariana; assembly: GCA_032191745.1. Classification (NCBI taxonomy): domain Eukaryota; kingdom Viridiplantae; phylum Streptophyta; class Pinopsida; order Pinales; family Pinaceae; genus Picea; species Picea mariana. Next base: position 44,786 of record JASDQU010436838.1, read on the forward strand.
CATGGTAGAAACCACTTGATTACTGGTCAATGATGATAATCTCTAACAAGTGCGAGGGAAATCACCATTGATGTCAATGACTCCCAAGGTAACTCAGTGAAATACAATGAGTGTGAATAAAAGAGTTGAATTTGAACACTCGAGGGAATCTCCCAATCAGGGGCCAATGATGTAAACTCACTGTTGAAAGCAAAGAAACTTGCCATTGAGGCATGCAGGCTCTAAGGCACTGAATGATTTCTAGGTCTTGTTCTTGGATAATGAGTTGAATTCGACATGAAAAGACTCGTCATAGGATGGACTTGGTGTATCCCCCATCAATGAAACGATATGATTAACAGATTTGAGATAGATTAGAGCATGAAATGATTCAAAACTGACACAAGGAAGGCCAACATGGTAGAAAATTTATAACTACAGATGGTCGACTCAATAAGAGGCTTATTAAGGCTGGACTTCTCTTGAACATATGAACGACACGACAATGGTATTGGCATCATTGACTCAAGGAGGACCTGACATATGGACATGTGAGTGGTCAAAAGAGAGACGAATGGATTTTCCCAACCCGAATTCAAATGACGAAAGGGGGTGTCATGTTCAAGAGAAACTATTACTGCCACTAACATAGATACAAAGACACATTTCTTTCCCAAATTCCCCCCCACCATTTATGGAAAGTACCTCTTTATTTTTATGCAATCTTGAGGAGGATAACATATGCTTGTTGATGTAAGCTCATCCTTTGGATGAGTCCCTCGGACTATTTTTAACGAACCCTAATAAGGAGTGGTTCGGTCCCATATGGGTCTATTGATGTTTTTTTAATGAGTCCAAAGAGAGAAAACTCAGGGGTTTTTCATATTTAGAGAGTCTGAAAAACACTTAAAGAGAACTCTCTCAGTTCTTTTTTCGTAAATCAGTTTGACGAGACCAAAAAAGTGATAACCTACCGCCCATCAAACGTTTTCTTCAGATACTTTTACGAGCATGAAAAGAACAAGGTCGCTCGGAAATATTTTTGTTTTTACAGAGCATGAAAAGATATTAAAGGATACTCCATAGGTGTCGTTTTTCATGTTACCATCATGAGTACGAAAAATATGACAAAAGTATACTTGATTACATTCTCATTGATTTACGAGCATGAGAAGGAACAAAACCTAAGCTCATAGTTTTTCCTGAAAAACTCTAAAAGGATCTATACACACGACAAATGTACAAAAACAAACCCAAACTATGTATCCTTATTCAAGTTCCAGTACTATATTTCTCATCTAGGAAAGATCAAACACTTTTAACACCATTAGAAGTCTAGGGTTTAGGTGAACTACATTAAAATAATATAAAAAATGAAATGGAAAAGTGAAAAGTGAATAATATGAGTAAAATTATTTTTACCATTTCATTGTTACTCCACCCAAATTCCGTTCAAAAAAACCCTTTTTTTACCTCAAGCTTTAACTATGGATTGTGGGAGACAGAGTGGACCATTTGACAAATGGGCTCCACAGGATAGGTAATCTTCTCTTCCTTCAAAATTCTATGGATTCATTTTCACTTTTTATTGGTTAGAAATAGCAATTTAGGTTGCATTTTTTAATTTACTTGCACCAGGAGGTCGTCACAGGAGACCTGTATCATGCCCCAGAACGAACCAGGGTCATAGTAGGTGACATTTAAGTTATAGTGCAATGACTTCTCACTGTACAGGCTAGCTATCCTATGATGCATGCAAAGTAAAAAAAAAATTAATATGTTTTTGCCAATAAGAAATGTCCAGGAGAAAGATGAAGATGCTAATGACTCTTTTATGCTCCATTTCAGGTTTTCTACAACAAATATGTTGGAATGGTCAGAAAGGGAACATGAGGAAGAAGATTATTTTGTCAGGAATGACCCGAGAATAGTGAATGCTCTCCGACAGTGTGGGATACTGAAATTTTCAACATCCAGGGCATGAGGGCCCAGTTGAGACTACTAGAGTAATTAGTCCATATGTGGGACGTATACCAACAAGTATTCCAAGTGGGGGCTCACATCCTCAAGATAGATATCGAGGACATCTATTTTTTGACCGGGTTGTCTCACCGAGGGGTTTGGGTCACATTGACAGGTAGCAGAGGAGGTGGTGAACCTATGAGACATTACGTTAGCGCACATTGTGTGCTAGGTGCTAAGAAACATAGCGGCAAGGTCGCTATTCGAGATGTCTGGGACTTGCCTCTATAGACTATCCTATACACTATTTCACGTATGGCAGGGAGCGTAGCTCCACATATGACCCTTCAGAGAGACTGCCATTATGCACTGGAATGCATGGAGCCCCGGGTTTTCAACTGGAGTGATGGGTTTCTTAGAAGCATGAAGAAGTAGTTGACCAAGTGTAGGATGGGTGACTTGAATTAATTCAGATACGGGTCAATTTTGGTGTCCTTCTTCCTAGAGAGGGTTCCACACTTGCGCCTACAGGTAGAGTGGAGCATACCGGCCCCGCAGGATCAAAGAATGGAGAGGTGGTGTGACCTCATGGCTCAGCATGTAACTGGACATATCATCAAGTATAATGATGTTTTCTTCGATGGTTGAGGCCCCATATGCTTATGGTAGATGACTACACATATGTCAGCTTGGAATTTAGAGGTGATCTAGACTTGGTTCTGCCTGAAGGTTCTCAATGGGGGAATATTGGTAAGAAGTACATTTTGTTTTTATAATGTTTTTGTAATTTTTTAAATATGAAATGTTTTTTATGTATTTTATCCTGTGACTAATCAAAATCTCTTTGACGATGCAGATGTGGGACCTCATCAACCTTCAGTTTCTTATCCCATTTAGAGGCGAGGAGAGAGAGTCGAGATAGAAGGATTAGTCACTGTTGATTACGAGGCTATAGAGATAAACGTAGAGGGGATGACAATGGACATCCTAGATGCCTCTATTGATGAGATTCTGAGGCATTATCAGTGCCACATAGTGGGCGTCACTGCATATATCGGTCGACTGTTTCGTAGAGTAGCACGGGCAGTCGCATGTTATCGCGAGCAACATCCTTGATGCTATATTTGTATATGAAGCCATGTGCTTCAAATTTTTGACATTTTGGTCTTCGGACAAAGACATTTTTGTAAAAAAATTTATCGTTGTATATATATGAGGCTTCTACCGACTTACTTTTTGTATGTACAAAGTGTTATTGGATTTTATAAATTTCTCAAATGTCTTTCTAACACATAATTAGCCAATGCATCTATTAATATATTTAGACATCTATGTAACAACCCTAGTTAAATAACTAATTGTCAAAGTTAAATAATTGTTTAAGGTTTATTAAGTTTAATTAAATAAATAATTAATTGTCCTAATGTATATTAGTTAATTAATTATTAATTATTGTTTAATGTATATTAATTAATTAATTAACTCATTAAATATTTGGGTAATGAATTAAAGTTTAATAAATTTTAATTTATTAAAAGAAAACTTAATGTATTGAAGGATGGAACCATTAAGGATAAGGGGATAAGGTGGTTGGCATTAAATGGAGGGATAAGGTGGTTGGCATTGAATGGAGAGGTGGTGAATGGATGGGGGGGGATATGAGGGGGTAAAGACATTCGAGAGGGGGAATTTTGGATTTTCAGGGAGGGAGAATTTTTGGATATTAGGAGATTGTATTGGAGCATTTTAGGAGGAGAGGGATTGGAAAACTGTATTTCTGGTTCTTGGCTTGAGGAATTTATTGGACTGTTACAGGGGAGTATCTATTGCTGGGAGTTTTGGGCTCGGGGGCTAGGAATCCTTACGGAATCCTGGAGCTAGGGAGCTGAATAGGCTATGTTCCTAGCTGGCTGGGAGGAAAGATTTAGTTTTGGGCAGAGCAGCTTGAACAGACAGAGTTGGGGAAACAACATCACTTGAGAGGTATTTATGTTCATTATTATGGCATGTCATTATTGTTATGATGGTTCATTATTTTACTATGTTGTGTATGTTTTTTTTCAATATGATTTTTATATCATGATGCTCATTTGAATTTGCTAAACCATGAACTATTAGTTTGCTAAATTTAAAACCGTAAAGAAATTATGATAGAAATTTTATGTTTAAATTTATTAAATTTTAGGTTCTGTTAGATAGGACCTTACACATGGTATCAGAGCTTTAGTTTGAAATCTAGGACGAAAGGCCCACCTACACACCCATCCTCTTGACTCTGGACAAAAAGCTAAGCTGTATGTCCTGTAACCAGCCCTGGAACTCCCTAAAACCTTAAAACTTGTTGGCCTATACAAAAAAAAAAATCCTTGAAAAGGGGTCCCTGAAACCCTTTAATTAGATATAAATCTGAGCTCCAAGCTCCAGTTCCACCTAACTTGCAACCCAAGCACACAATTGTTTTTTTTTACACAGATCTATATATAAATAATATGCAAAATAAATAAATAAATATGTATATATATATTTATTTATTTATTTTGCATATTATTTATATATAGATCTGTGTAAAAAAAAACAATTGTGTGCTTGGCTTGCAAGTTAGGTGGAACTGGAGCTTGGAGCTTAGATTTATATCTAATTAAAGGGTTTCAGGGACCCCTTTTCAAGGATTTTTTTGTTTATATAGGCCAACAAGTTTTAAGGTTTTAGGGAGTTTCAGGGCTGTTTACAGGACATACATCTTAGCTTTTTGTCCAGAGTCAAGAGGATGGGTGGGTAGGTGGGCCTTTGGTCCTAGATTTCAAACTAAAGATATG
>JASDQU010436839.1:17560-29372 GCA_032191745.1 Picea mariana
AAGTTACAAACAGAATTGTTCAACTGAATTATATACCTTCTACAGAATTTTTTTTTGATATCTTTACTAAACCATTAGCAGCGACCCCTTTTGGATATCTTCGTCAAAAGTTGGGGGTTAAAATCTCTTATGTCTAATCTGTTCACCTGTTCAGGGGGAGTACTTATTGAATATTTGGTGTATTTCCAAGATGCTTATAGTCGATAGGGGGAGTATGTTTTGTAATAGATCAGGGGAAGAATGTCTCTTCTTTGACATTGATGTCAAAGGGGGAGAAAAGAGTTCGAGAGAGGAGATCTGAATGCATGTGGGTGCTTGTGTTGCCATCAATGCCAAAGGGGGAGATTGTTGAAAAATATTTAACAGACAGTGAATGCTTGTCATTGATGGCAAGTACAACAGTGAAGTTGGCATGAGTAGAGGAAGTTTGTAATCGAAAGGCAAATAGAAGATAAGTTCAGAAAGGTCGAATGATCGAAGGCAAATGATCGAAGACAACGCAACATTGATTGAGTGATCAAAGACACATAAAGTTTGAGAAGAATCTCTGATCGTTGGATCCCATTCAAAATTCCCGAAAGAACAAGGGTCGTCAGATCTGAATATAGATAAGAAGAGATCGTTGAAGAGGAGGACATATCTCAGCCGATAGATCCAAGTGCAGGATCCGACCATCGTTGGATCAAGAAGAACCCGCACGTCCTTTAAGGTACAAGGAGAAGCGAGCGTAATCGCGATATGAAAAATCATGATGTAATCTGAGCCGTCAGATCAAGGTTTGATCTGGATTGTTGATTCCAGTCCATGTCGGAGTCTCGGGGATCAAGAGTTGGAGATGTCAAAGTTTCTTAACATCAGGAATCCCGATATCGCGATTTAATCTGAGCCGTCAGATTAAGGTTGAATCTAGACCGTTGATCCGACCCCATGTCGGAGTTTCATGAATCGGGACTTTGAAGTGACAAAAACACTAGACATCAAGGATGTCAAAATCGCGATATGCAAAATCGTGATTTAATCGCAGCGATTGAATCGAGATCAGATCAGGACCGTTGATCTGAACCCATGTCACAGTTTCGTGAATTGGGACTTTGAAGTGACAAAAACACTAGACATCATGGATGTCGAAATCGCGATATGTGAAATCACGATTTAATCGCAGCCATTGAATAGAGATCAAATCTGGACCGTTGATCTAACTCCATATCGAAGTTTCGTGAATCATGACATGGAGAGGCAAAGAACCCAATGCAACAAGAATGCCAAAATTGTGAAATCACGATTCAATCGTAGACATTGAATCAAGATCACATCTGGACCATCGAATCATAGGACATGTGGCAAGTGATCGAAATTTCGCTGACTTGGGGTCAACAGAGCATAGTGTCGAAAATCGCGAAATGAGAAATCGCGAAAGTGCTTTTTGTATAGGCGCTTGGTTATGACCATAGTCATATTGGGGAAGGAGCTAGTACAGAAAAGTTCTGTATTGGAACTTCGGAGATCGTGAAATGAAGTGTCGAGACACTCAACACAGGATTGTCGAAATGCCGAAACCTGATTTAAAGGAAATAAATTCAAGATCTCATGAAGCCAATCCAACGGTGCAGGTGAATTTGGAATATGATCGGAAGGTTACTGTTCTCTCTCACAGTTAACCCCTCAACTACGAATTTGTTAGTGAAACGGATTCATGATTGCGAATTTGTTGGCGTTTCAGTTGCTCGGATAGTTTTCTTTCTTTTGCCTAAGGAAATGCGAAGTGAAACCACCTTGGAGATGTGTATAAAAGAAAATGAGACAGACTGTGTTTGGTTGGTCATTTTGGATGAGAAAAGAATAAAACTGTAAGAAAGGGAAAATCAAAAGGTGCAGAGTGAGATGGAGAATATGCACAACGTGAGATGAAACTCAGAGAAGAGTAAAATATGATGAAGAGAAGTTGAAGCAGAGTAGAATGATAGAACGAATTAATGAAGAGTAGACCTGTTGAACAGACAGAGGAAGAGAAGCACAAAAGAACAGTTTGTAGAAGACCAGTTTTACAGAACAAAGAAAGATTGGTAAGAATTGATTTATCTTCATAGTTGACTGCTTATTTATTCATTTAATATTTTAGGGAGGTTGGGAGGTTCTCGGGAGGACTGTTGTCCTCAGAGGTTCAAGTGGGAGCTTGAACATAGGAAGTTGTAGCTTCCATCTGGTTGCAGCCAGAGAAACCAGGGTGGCAGGGTGGTTCAAAGGAGAACAAGTGTTCTCTGTTATACAGGTTGGAGCCTGTGTAACTGGAAGTTGGTTCTTCCATCCAGTTGGTGCTGGAATATATAGGGAGTTGGTGCTTCCCTCTAGTGGGTGGTAGAGAATCCAGGGAGTTGGTGCTTCCTTCTAGTGGGTGCTAGAGAAACCAGAGAGTTGGTGCTCTCAAACAAGTTGCATCTTGTAAAAATAGAGGTAGCAGCCTCACATTGAGTTGGTGCTCAATTAAAGATGATGTACAAAACTTAAAAGACTGCCTATCATTTCGAAGAAGAAGATGTTTTCTCCCTTTATGGGTTTCCTCGTGAAAATCTGTCTCTGTGTATACCTTATGTGTGATTGATGCTTTTTACTTTTACTGTCTATATGCTGTATAATGTTGATGATCACTTGAAGAAAGATTAAAAATGTTTTAACAGAATTATTATTGTTTAAGCTTAAAGACAACTGATTCACCCCCCCCCTCTCAGTTGTATTAGTAATTTCAACGTAATCTCCCTGCTTGTCTGCGAGATCTGACGGCTCGTGGGACTTCGTGAATTCTCCATGGAGAATTATGACCGTCTGTCTCTTTCTTCTAGATGATTCCTGCGAATTTGAACAAGTTCCTCTTCGCGAAACTTACCCTCCTGCAACGCAAACTTGCTACGCCTCCTCTCAACACTTGAAGGCACTAACCCTCCTGAGCTTACTTGAAAATCTCCAAGTCCTTTTGGGAAAATTTCTGCACGCACTCCTTGCAGCAACCCTTCAATACTTCCAACTATCGAACCTCCTCGACTCTGTGCACTCCCTGCAGCAGTAGTCCTTCAACAATTTCTTAGGTTCACAAAATCTAAGACTTTACTCAGCCTGCGCACACCTTGCACGGCTATTGTACTCAACTTGCACATCTGCGAGAATGAGAACAACATTAACCCTCTTGATCTTTCAGAGATAAAACTCTGAATTCTTGTCAACTCACTCCTTGCAGGAACTCTTGCTCAGATAGAGAAACAATTGAAACTCATTCCTTACTCTCTCTTAGACTTCAAACACAAAGCATGAAATCATATACACAGCATGTAAAGAAAATGTATAACAGAAAGTAAACATCTATGAGAATAACAACCAACAAGCATACATAGAGAACAAATACGACACCATGAATTTGAACCAAATCTCTTTCTATTAATTCAAATATCTGTACATGGGTGTTTTCAACTACAACTCTCTGCTCTCTTCTCTATACTCTATGCTCATAATATTGACAATAATAATACAACTATACAATGAGGGTGTCTATATCACATTTCCCTCTTGCCCTCTAAATGTGTCTAATCTAGAATTAAATTCTATCTACCTAAATTAACTTTGCATAAATGCCTCTATCTACTTCAGACGAGAGCAAGACGCTCAAGGTATGATTACAATGCTCCTCCATAAATGTGAGTATGCCTCTATTTAACTATCCCATTAATTATATGGCGCTTTCAAACTTCAAAACATTTCAACAAAAAATGTGCTAGCGCTTGTCCAGCTGCCTCCACATCCACGCGCGCTTGCTACCTACTGGCGATGCTCCTGCATCACCTCTCCATGTGTTACCTGTCCTGAGAGGGTCGAGATTAAGACATAGTCTTTGATCTATTATCTTATCATCTTTGTAGGTGGATCTTCATCTTTGACTGCATGGGCATGGTGCCTCTTATGTTTCCTCTTGTATTCTTCTCATCTGGCTGGACACAATTTCTCATTGTGTTCCCATCTTGTCACAATGATAGCATTGTACAGAGGAGTAGTCTCTTTCCCTTTGTTGTCCTCTCTTCTGAAATCTCCCTGGATGAGATTCTTTATTATTGAATCTGTTTGGCGGTTGAGGCTATTTATGAGTCTCGTGGAAGTAGGGTTTCTTCCTTCCTCTTTGGGTGTGATTAGCTAGGTCTTTATCATCATCTCTTGCTAGTAGCGCTTCATGGTTAGCTACTCTTGTTTCTTCTTGGATGCATTCTTCCCATAGACTATCAAAGTTTAGTTTCTCCGTTCTGGCACATATCGTTTGGATGAATGCATCCCAAGGTCTTGTGAGACCATTTAGGGTCGTCATTATGAGCTCATCTTCATCTATGGTGTCTCCAATCACTTCTAAATGTTGTTTGAATTCTGAAATTCTAGAGAAATATTCTTGGATTATTTCTCCTTTCTGCATCCTCATATTCTTTAGTTGAGTTCTTAGATTCATCTTTCGGTTTATGTTCTTTCCTTTGTACAGTCTTCGTAGGGAATCAAACATCTCTTTTGGAGTGTTCTTTCATGACACATAAGGAATTAGGTGGTCTTTGATTGAATCTGCAATGAATCTTTGGGCCCTGATTGTGTCCTTTTGATGCTTTGCTTTCTCTGTGGCATCTTCGGGTTCCGACACTTCTTCTTTGATGAATCTTGCTAGGTAATTCTCTACAAGGATAAAGTCGATCCTATACTTCCAGGCACATAATTTTTCCATGCCTTCCAGTTTGTCAGCAAGCTTTGTGCTTGCAAACATCTTTTAGCTGGAGCTAGGAAGATGACCAAAAAATGAAAGTGCTCAAAATAAAATTTTGAACTTACTAGAAGATGTGCTTGGATAAGATGAGTAGCATGGTGTGTTTGGATCTGAGAAAATCCAAATTTTACCCTTCCAAACTTGATCTGCAGATTTTTGGACTGGTGCTTCTGGTTTTCTGGTACCTTTGGTACTCTGGTACTTCCGGTACTTCTGGTTCACTAGTTTTCTGGTACTTCTGGTACTTTTGTGAAATTAGGGTTTCAATTTCTGGGAGATCCACCCACTGAAAAGGTGCACTGATGATGCCAAAGTAATACTTGAGGGAGGACACACTTTTCTAGATGGTTTTGGGTCTGAAAAGCTTCACCATCAAAAAATCCCTAATTTGCATGTACGACAACAATGACATTTTTTCTCGTGCGAAAGATGCTCTCTTCAGCTTGGCTCTGATACCATGTTAATGTTTATGCCATTATTATAGTTCTTTGCATTTCAATAGATAACAACAACATAAATACAAGATCACTGAGAAATACACAATCACAAGAGACACAACATTTATCCTAGGAAACCCTCTAGGGGAAGAAAACCCAACAAAACTTCCTTATTATAGATAGCCAATACAATGTCAAGAGATAACTCAAGCTAATACAAAAGATCCTATCCAAAAGATGAGACACTCTCTCTCTTTCTTCTCCAACTGCAATTCCGAAACTAGTCTCTCAAATGAGCAAGTGAGTTGTGTGTCTAAGTGAGGTGCTGGCCTGTTTATTTATACAATATTGGCACGTGTGAAGTGTCTCTTCACTGGTAGGGACGACTTCTCAAACTAGGTGGTTATAACCACCTTTAATATATTCTGGGGCCTCTTTAATATATGTTGGGGCCGACTTCTTATTCTTCCTATTATAATTATCATTTGAACAATCCGCAAAAGGGGATTTGGTCCTATTACAATATCCAACATGATCAATCCACAATGGGGATTGATCCAATGAATAATATATCAGATAATAATAAGAGTACACTTTGCAGTTACATTATTTCAACAATTAAAGGAAGAAGAGAAGCTGATAAGGAAGGAGAGTCTGAAAATTAGAGGAAAAGGTGTGACAAGAGGAAGAGGATCTTCAAATAGAGGAAGGACTAAAACCCCTAAAAGTGAAGGAGAGAGTTCCAGCAGTCAATCACTACAAAGCAGAGATTTTAGAGGAAGGATATTTGGCTCCAGAGGAAGAGGAATAAGAAGAGAAGTTAGATGTTACACATGTGGTGAAATTGGACACATGTCTTGGGACTGTCCAAGGAATAAACTCGTAAACTAAAGGACTTATAATGTTTTAGAATCCATAGAAGTACCAGATAAGGCATTGGAAATAGAAGAGCCACATGAGGTAGGAGAGTCTTTGATGATTAAAAGTGTTTTGGTGAAGGAAGAAAGGGAGGTACTTGAACCAACACAAAGGAAGAGTTTGCTTAGGACTATGTGTAAATCTAAGGGGAAGTGTTGCAAAGTAGTAATTGATAGTGGAAGTACTGATAAATTGGTTTCCACTGATATGGTAGAGAATTTGGGATTGAAAAATATGGCACATCCCACTCGCTATAGAGTGTCCTGGTTACAAAAACGACATCAAATCTTGGTGAATGAGAAATGTGAGCTGGAGATTCATATTGGGACTTACAGAGATGCGATGTTATGTGACATAATGTCTATGGGTGTCTGTCATGTCTTGTTGGGAGGACCTTGGAAATATGACATAAAAGATATTCATGATGGAAAAAGGAACACTTACTCCTTGGAGAAGGATGGGAAGAAGCATGTATTGCTACCCTTGAAAGATGAAGCATCCAAAGAGGAACCTGGACCTAATATTCTACTGATGAGTGGAAAAAAATTATTGCAAGAAGTTAAGAAGAAGAAGGAGCTACATTTTTCTCTTATTAGAAAACCAAAGGTAATTTTGACTTCTACAAACTTAGATGATTTTCCTGATGATATTAAAATTATGCTTGATGAATTTGATGATATAGTTGTGGTTAAACTACCTAATTATTTTCCTCTCGAGACAAGTATCAATCACCATATTGACTTGATACCTGGTGTTGGTGCAGGCCATTTTTTGGAAAAGTGTGGTAATTAATGAAGGAAGTTAGGAAATGGACTAGGAAAGGAGCGTGGGATGGAAAAGAGGGAAAAACATCTCTGGGAAAGAAGGAAATTCAAAGGAAGGAGGAAAGTTGTGGATCAACGAGGAAAACGGTTGGGTTTTGGACCAACCACAATCAGGGAGTTAGAAAGTGAAAAAACCTAATTCACCTAAGGTTAGTGGGTCAGGGAAACTTAGGGTTTTGGTCATTTTTGTAATGGGTAATTAACCCCTTTTATAATATAAATATATTGTAGAGGAGAGAATAAAGGGGAGTTGTTGAGAATGTTTAGATGATATTAGAGTCAATTTTTGAGATGTAGATATGCATTGTAATCAAGGGTAAGGTCACAAGTTGTGGAGATTAATGTGATCTTGTCAGCCTCAAATGTAATGCACACAATGCTATAAACTTCGATGAAGAATAATAAAAGAGCAAAGAATCCAGATCTTTGTGGACTTAGGCCAGGGGGGTGAACCATGGTAAATGTGTGTCTCTGTGTGGATTTTTGGTCTTATTTCTTCCAATTGTTTAGTTATGAATGGATTAATATGCTAGTAGTGAGAATGCAGTGCACAATAGAATAGTCAGGATATTTACTGTAGAATGAATCTTAAATGAATGGAATTGATTACAGAATGGTATATCTGGATATAATGATGTGTTAGAATAATATATATAATGTGTTTTGAGGTAGAAATAATGTTTTCCATCCCCACAACAACCTCCCTTCTAATATTGTAGACAGTTGGGTCCTGCAGTCACCCATAAGCCATCTTGAGTGAGACTGCATTGTGCACTTTGTGCGTAGTGTTTCCTTCTGGTCTCTAGAATGGATGATGATTTGTAGTTTTTTTTTGGAAACCTAAAGTAGAACCTGGGACATCCCTTAACGTCCAACAAATGGTTTTGTTGCCAGCTGTAACCCATAAGAACACATTGGAAGGGAATTGCTACGAAGAACAATGAATAGAATGAAGTATTAGAAGGGGATCTTCAGACCATGGAATACCACTAAAAAGGAAATTGAACGTTGGTTGAAAAAAAAAGAGCTGGAGTTTGCATTGGAATTCAATAGAAACCCTAAGTATACACTGCACAAATATTTGGAGAGGTATGTATTTACTGATCTGAACGAGGCATTTTTTGTGAATTTGCACATTTGCTACAATAGTGGATACTGTTATTAAAGGAAATTCACCCAACTAATTGAATAAGAACAGTAGAATGGACTACTGATAATATTGTACAACTACAAAAATTCAATAACACATTCATGTGCGCACTCGATTTCTGGCTAGACAACATTATTACAGGATACATTATTGATTTTGCAGTCAAAACTGCAAAATCATACACTGATGTAGATCACAAATTTTTGAAGGGTCCAAGAGGAAGGTATATTATATCACTCTATACATCAATTAATATTTTGTTGCATGATAAAGGTGTAATGAAAATGGAATCTGACAGCGAAATAACTCTGCTCGCATGGGGAGACTGGGGGAAGCACTAAGGATTATTTGAGATATGGAGAAGGATATGGATAGAGGTAAGAAAAAGGAATATATGGACCCCATTATGATGGATGAAGAACATATCAAGGAAATAATGGATAAAGCGAGAATGACACATAGCGGAAGATCCTACCAACATAAGATTAATAGGAAAAAGAGAGCAGTAGCCGAGAGGGAAGTCTTGGAAAGTGATGAAGATGAGGTAGAGGATATCCGTGCTACGAATAAGATCGAGGAAATACTGCATTCCACATATGAGAGAAAAAAAAGATGCCAAGGGTATAGCACAGAAGAAGTAACTCCATTCCATATTCGAATTAGTGTGGAACCCACGACCCCATGTCCAACTAAGACGTCAAAAAGAAAAGAAGATTTTAGAAAACCAACAATTACTGGTAGAAGGAGTCCAATAGGTCAAGGGACCAGTGGAAATTCAAGTGGAATTACGAGTTCAAGTAGGAGTAGTCAGTTATCTACACTACGCGAAGGTGGTATTACAAATTTTACAAAAGTAGGAGCAGATCCAACCATTCAATCACCATAATTTCATGGAGAGGGTTTGGAGGACCCAGAGAAACACTTATTTATTTGTGAAAATATTTGGGAAGCTAAATAGGTCACAGATGAAGAAAAAAAAGTGGCTTAGCTTGCAATCACATTTAGAAACCGCACATTGGACTGGTTTATGAGTCTAGCAGTAAATATTCCACAAGGAACACCAAAAACTATCATAGATGTGAAGACGAAAATAATCAATTAGTTCTAGCGACCAAGTTCAAAAGATCAATGTATGAATGAGATGATAGAAATCAAATAGAATCCAAGGGAGTTTGTTTGGGAAATCGATTAAAAGTTCAAATGATTGAAAGGTAAGTTGAAATATCCTATAACAAACACACAACATAGGCAATTATTCATAAAATCATTATTGCCACATTTTAAATATCCATTGATTTAATAGAAGTTCCAGACTTAGGTCGAGGAACTGCAAGCAACCTTATAATTGGAAGAGAATCTATATAAGCATAGAAATCCAGTTGTAAAAGAGCTGAGAGCGGTTCTTAATAATCTAACATTTCAATTGAATCGGAATAAAGGAAAGGAAAAGAGGGAAGTTGTCTGGTGTACCTTATGAAGAATAGAAGGACATCAAAAGAATGATTTCCCAACATTTTTGCAGTATTTGGGAGCAGGATTTTCGAATACCTTACGCACATGAGGATTATGGTGTGAAATCTGTAAAACACTTGGACATGGTACCTATCATTTTCCAATGATGCAAAAATACCAAACAATTCCTAAGAGTAAATTATGCAATTTTTTCAAGTTTGTAGGACATGAGGATAAGGATTGTAGAACCATGGAGCTTATGAAGGAAAGGACCTTAGATTCTTATAGGAAGTAGGTTGAACTAATGATAGGTCCACCTATGCGATAGTATAATAATGCGCAACAATTTACAACACCACCAAAATACAATCAAGTACCACAGTATAATACACCACGTGCAGACAATCAAGGAAACATAGGAGGATTTGGAAGAGGAGAACGTGGAAGAGGAGGATTTGGAAGAGGCAGAGGACCAATAACCTGTCACAATTTCCAACAACCTGGACATTATGAAAGGGATTGTCCACAACCACCAAAAACATGCATGTACTATCACGCAGTAGATCATACTACAAAAGAATGTCCTATACTTCTAACAAAAATGCAATAAAAAAGGAATCAAAATAACCAAAATGTTCAATCAATTTCCATAGAAACTATAGATGATGAGAAAAATATTAATATAGTTACTCGAGGAGGAACCAAGACAGGATAAAATGTAACAAATCATAATCAAAACCAAAACTAATGGGTTATAAATAATACAACACCTCAAAAACATTTTGATGCATGCAAAGAAAAATAAACATTCAAGCAGGCCAAACAAGACATTTTTTAGGAGAATATTGTTTCTACTTCAAATGCACAACTAGGATATGATGGGCCAGTATATGATATGCCTCATTCATTTGATCATACCAACAAAGATCAATCTACATAAAAGGTAAGTAATATAAAAAACTTCTTGGTGTATTTCTTGAAGTTATTGAGTGATCAAACATCTCTACAAGTATTACAAAGTTTGATAGAGAAATGCAATCCTAGAGAAGAGATAAATCTAGAACAAAAGACAACAAGTCATCTTTGTAGGAAGACAAGAAAAAATAGAGATTTCAAACTCAATTCAAATATTGGAGAATTTATCATGGGTGAAATCATATTAGATTTGGGATCTGAGGTAAATGTTCTTCCGAAGAAAACATGGGATGCATGGGGGAACCTGCACTAGGATATTCACCTATTCAACTAAAATTGGAAAACCAACATAGGGTGATACCAATTGGTCGATTGAAAGGAATACCAGTGGATTTAGATGGTGTGTGCACTATGACATATTTTTAGGTAATTGATATAATGGATAATACGACACCTTATCCATCATTGTTGGGATTGGATTGGACAATCGACAATCAAGCTATCATCCATTTGAGGACCTGGAAAATAATTTTTGAATCAAGAGAATATAGAGTTATAGAACCATTAGATCCTTCATAAGGTGGTATATATGTTGAGCCAGTGAAAGAAAAATTCATCACATAGGAGATAAACCAGTTCTATCGAATTACCATGCGTGAGGAAGATTACACACTAGTACATATTGTAAAAATTCCGATGTTTTATTTGCGGCATTATGGACAAAATTGTCCATATTGTTGCAAAATAGAGGAAATTAAAAAAAAATAAAAAATCATGTTGCTTGATAACGTCTGTCTTGCCACGTTGACGTCTCTCTTGCCACGTTAACGTCTCTCTTGCCATGTTTTCCACTGGAACGTCTCTCTTGCCACGTTTTCCACTGGAACGTCTCTCTTGCCACGTTTGTGAAGATATATGTCGCAATTGCAACGTTTTGGAAACTAGGTTTTCCCCTCCAACGGTCACCTTAGTATGTTCACCAAGTCAAAATACCAATGGTCACTTAGGAATTTTTTATGTCAGAATTGTGATGTTACAAAATCTATAAATATGTTGCATTTGACGGATGTTGCGACAAGTTTTCTATAATAACGACGCTTCAAAAAGGGTTTGCGGGTCTTCTCGGCGAACAAAAAATAGATATTTGTTTCAGTATAAGTTTGTGGGGAAGAATGTCAGAAAACATTAGAGTTGAATGGGTTCAGTGTCATTCAGCATGCCATCTTCAAAATCTTACTTCTTGATCTTGTTTGCATCATAACTTTTCACCATAATATTGATCATTTCTCATTTAAATATTTCACAAAGCATGTTCTTCTCTAGTCTCTCCAATTCT